>ML345141.1:0-21321 GCA_005239505.1 Nicotiana paniculata | reverse complement strand
TTCCAGTTTAATTTCCATAAAATGCCAAAATTATGTAACTTGATCATTTCAGAGCAGGTGTTATGGTTCCGTGGGTCGTATTTAATGTCCTGGAGAAATATCACGCGATCCGGTACCGGCTACGTACCACGGTGTCCGGCCTGGACCATGGCAGGCGATAATACAAGCACGACTGGATGAATTCCAGTTTAATTGCCATAAAATTCCAAAAGATATAATTTGATCATTTCGAAGTTTTGGTTATGGTTCCTTGGGTCGTATTTGATGTCCTGGACAAATATCATGAGATCCAGTACCGGCTCCGTACCAAGGCGTCCGGCCTGGACCATGGCAGGCGATAATACAAGCACGACTGGCAGAATTCCAGTTTAAAAACATTTAATTTGATCATTTCGAAGCGTTGGTTATGGTTCCTTGGGTCGTATTTTATGTCCCGGAGAAATATAATGTGATCCCGTACCGGCTCCTTACCAAGGCGTCCGGCCTGGACCATGGCAGGCGATAATAGAGGCACGACTGACGGAATTCCAGTTTAATTGCCATAGAAGGCCAAAAAATATAACTTGATCATTTCGAAGCGTTGGTTATGGTTCCTTGGCTCGTATTTGATGTCCCGGACAAATGTCATGATATCCTGTATCGGCTCCATACCAAGGCGTCCGGCCTGGACCATGGCAGGCGATAATACAGGCACGACTGGGGGAATTCCAGTTTAATTACCATATAATGCCAAAAAAAATGTAACTTGATCATTTCGAAGCGTCTGTTATGGTTCCTTGGGTCGTATTTGATATCCATGAAAAATGTCATGCAATCCGGTACCGTCTCCGTACCAAGGCGTCCGGCCTGGACCATGGAAGGCGCTAATACAAGCACGATTGGCGGACTTCTTGTTTAATTGCCATAAAATACCAAAAAATGTAACTTGATCATTCCAAAGCGTTGGTTATAGTTCCTTGGGCCATATTTCATATCCCGGAAAATATCATGTGACCCGGTATCGGCTCTGTACCAAGGCGTCCGGCCTGTACCATGGCAGGCGATAATACATGCACGATTGTCGGAATTCCAATTTAATTACCATAAAATGCCAAAAATATGTAACTTGATCATTTCAGATCGTTTGTTATGGTTCCGTGGGTCCTATTTGATGTCCTGGAAAAATATCATGTGATCCGGTACCANAACTTGATCATTTTGAAGCGTTAGTTATGGTTCCTTGGGTCATATTTCATATCCCGGACAATATCATGTGACCCGGTACCGGCTCCGTAGAATGGCGTCTGGCCTGTACCATGGCACGCGATAATAAAAGGCACGACTATCGGAATTCTAGTTTAATTTCCATAAAATGCCAAAAATATGTAACTTGATCATTTTGAAGCATTGGTTATGGTTACGTGGGTCGTATTTGATGTACTGGAGAAATATCATGCGATCCGGTACCGGCTACGTACCACGGCGTCCGGCCTGGACCATGGCAGGCGATAATAAAGGCACGACTTGCGGAATTCCAGTTTAATTTCTATAAAATGCCAAAAACTTTAAACTGGTCATTTCGAAGCGTTGGTAATGGTTCCTTGGCTCGTATTTGATGTCCCGGAAAAATATCATGATATTTGGTACCGGCTCCATACCAAGGCGTCCGGCCTGGATCATGGCAGGCGATAATACAGGCATGACTGGCGGAATTCCAGTTCAATTGCCATATAATGCCAAAAAATGTAACTTGATCATTTTGAAGCGTTGGTTAAGGTTCCTTGGGTCGTATTTGATGTACCGGAGAAATATCATGTGATTCGGTACCGGCTCCGTACCAAGGCATCCGACCTGGACTATGGAAGGCAATAATATAGGCACGGCTGGCGGAATTCCAGTTTAATTGGCATAAAATTCCAATAAATGTAACTTGATCATTTCGAAGCATTGGTTATGAATCCTTGGGTTGTATTTGATTTCCCGAACAAAAATCTTGTGATTCGGTATCGGCTTCATACCAAGGCGTCCGGCCTGGACCATAGAAGGCGATAACGCAGGCACCACTTGGCGGAAATCTAGTTTAATTTCCATAAAATGCGAAAAAAGTAACTTGATCCTTTCGAAGAGTTGGTCATGGTTTCTTGGGTTCTATTTGATGTCCCGCAAAAATATCATGCAATCCGGTACTATATCAAAACCAAGGCGTCCTGCCTGGACCATGGATAGCGATAATACAGGCACGACTGGTGGAATTCCAGTTTAATTGCCATAAAATGCCAAATAATGTAACTTGATAATTTCGAAGCATTGGTTATTGTTCCTCGGGTCGTATTTGATGTCCCAGACAAATATCATGCGATACGGTACCGGCTCCATACCAAGGCGTCCGTCCTGGACCATGGCAGGCAATAATACAGGCACGACTGGCGGAATTCTAGTTTAATTGCCATAAAATGCCAAAAAATGTAACTTGATCATTTTGAAGCGTTGGTTATGGTTCCTTGGTTCGAATTTTATGTCTCGGTAAATATCATGAGATTTGGTACCGGCTCCGTACCAAGGAGTCCAACCTGGACCATGGCGGGCGATAATACAAGCATGACTGGCGGAATTCAAGTATAATTGCCATAAAATGGAAAAAAATATAACTTGATCATTTTGAAGCGTTGGTTATGGTTCCTTGGGTCGTATTTGATGTCTCGGACAAATATCACGCAAACCAGTACCGCCTCCGTACCAAGGCGTCCGGCCTGGACCATGGCAGGCGATAATACAGGCACGACTGGCGGAATTCCAGTTTAATTGCCATAAAATGCCAAAAAATGTAACTTGATCATTTCAAAGCATTGGTTATGTTTCCTTGGGTTGTATTTGAAATTTCGGAGAAATATCATGTGATCCGGTATCGGCTCCTTACCAAGGCGTCCGGTCTGGACCATGGCAGGCGATAATACAGGCACGACTGGCGGAATTCCAGTTTAATTGCCATAAAATGCCAAAAATGTAACTTGATCATTTCCTAGCGTTGGTCATGGTTCCTTGGGTCATATTTGATGTCCTGGACAAATATCATGCGATCCGATACAGGCTCCATACCAAGGCATCCACCCTGGACCATGGCAGGCGATAATACAGGCACGAGTAGCAGAATTCGAATTTAATTGCCATAAAATGCCAAAAAATGTAACTTGTTCATTTCGAAGCGTTGGTTATGGTTCCTTGGGTCGTATTTGATGTCCCGGAGAAATATCATGCGATCGGGTACCGGCTCCATACCAAGGCGTCCGGCCTGAATCGTCCGGACTGGACCATGGCAGGCGATAATACATACACGACTCGCGGAATTCCAGTTTAATTGCCATAAAATGCCAAATAATGTAACTTGATCATTTTGAAGCGTTGGTTATGGTTCCTTCGGTTGTATTTGATGTCCCGGAGAAATATCATGTGATCTGGTACCTGCTCCTTACCAAGGCATCCTTTCTGGACCATGGAAGGCGATAATACAGGCACGACTGGCGGAATTCTAGTTTAATTGCCATAAAATGACAAAAAATGTAAATTGATCATTTCGAAGGGTTGGTTATGGTTCCCAATGTCGTATTTGATGTCTTGGACAAATATCATGATATTTTGTACCGGCTCCTTACCGAGGAGTCCGACCTGGATCATGGCAGGCGATAATACATGCATGACTGGCGAAATTCAAGTTTAATTGCCATAAAATACCAAAAAAGTAACTTGATCATTTCGAAGCGTTGGTTATGGTTCCTTGGGTCATATTTGATGTCCTGGAGAAATATCGTGCGATTCGGTACCGTCTACGAACCACTGCGTCCGGCCTAGACCATGGCAGGCGATAATACAGGCACGACTGACGAAATTCTAGTTTAATTGCCATAAAATGCCAAAAAATGTAACTGAACCATTTCGAAGAGATGGTTATGGTTCCTTGGGTTGTTTTTGTTGTCCCGGAAAAATATCATGCGATCCGGTATCGGCTCCATACCAAGGCGTCCGACTAGACCATAGCAGGCTATAATACAGGAACGACTGGCGGAATTCCATTTTAATTGCCATAAAATGCCAAAAAATGTAACTTGATCATTTCGAAGCGTTGATTATGGTTCCTTGGGTCGTATTTGATGTCCTGGTCAAATATCATGCGACCCGGTACCGGCTACGTACCAAGGCGTCCGACCAGGACCATGGCAGGCGGTAATACAGGCACGACTGCTGAAATTCTAGTTTAATTGCCATAAAATGCCAAAAAATGTAACTTGATCATTTTGAAGAGTTGGTTATGGTTACTTGGGTCGTATTTGATGTCCCAAACAAATACCATGCTATCCGGTACCGGCTCTGTAACAAGGAGTCCGGCCTAGACCATGGCAGGCTATAATACAAGCACAACCGGCGGAATTCCAGTTTAATTGCAATAAAATGCCAAAACATGTAACTTGATCATTTCAAAGCGTTGGTTATGGTTTCTTGGGTCATATATGATGTCCCGGTCAAATATCATGCGACCCGATACTGGCTCCGTACCAAGGCGTCCGGCCTGGACCATGCAGGAGATAATACAGGCACGACTGATGAAATTCTAGTTTAATTGCCATAAAATGCCAAAAAAATATAACTTGATCATTTCGAAGCGTTGGTTATGGTTACTTGGGTCGTATTTGATGTCCCGGACAAATACCATGCTATCCGGTACCGGCTCCGTACCAAGGCATCCGACCTAGACCATGGCAGGCTATAATAAAGGCACGACGTGCGAAAATCCAGTTTAATTACCATAAAATGCCAAAAAATGTAACTTGATCATTTCGAAGCGTTGGTTATGGTTTCTTGGGTCATATTTTATGTCCTGATCAAATATCCTGTGATCCGGTACTGGCTTGGTACCAAGGCGTCCGGCCTGGACCATGGCAGCCAATAATACATGCACGGCTGGCGGAATTCCAGTTTAATTGCCATAAAATGCCAAAAATTGTAACTTGATTATTTCGAAGCGTTGGTTATGGTTCCTTGGTTAATATTTCATATCCCGAACAAATATCATGCGGCCCGGTATCGGCTTCGTACCAAGGCGTCTGGCGTGGACCATGGCAGGCGATAATACTGGCACGACTGTCGGAGTTCCAATTTAATTGCCATAAAAGGCCAAAAAATATAACTTGATCATTTCGAAGTGTTGGTTATGGTTCCTTGGGTCATATTTGATATCTCGGACAAATATCATGCCATCCGGTACCGGCACCGTACCAAGGCATCCGGCCTGGACCATGGCAGGTGATAATACAGGCACGACTAGCGGAATTCCAGTTTAATTGCCATAAAATACCAGAAAATGTAACTTGATCATTTCGAAGCGTTGGTTATTGTTCCTTGTGTTATATTTGATGTCCCGGACAAATATCATGCGATCCGGTATCGGCTCTGTACCAAAGCATCCGGCCTGGACCATGGCATGCGATAATACAAGCACAATTGGCGGAATTCCAATTTAATTGCCACAAAATTCCAAAAAATGTAATTTGATCATTTCGAAGCGTTGGTTATTGTTCCTTGTGTTATATTTGATGTCCCGGAGAAATATCATGCGATACGGTACCGGCTCCGTACCAAGGCGTCCGGCCTGGACCATGGCATGCGATAATACAAGCACAATTGGCGGAATTCCAATTTAATTGCCACAAAATTCCAAAAAATGTAATTTGATCATTTCGAAGCGTTGGTTATGGTTCCTTGGGTCATATTTGATGTCCCGGAGAAATATCATGCGATACGGTACCGGCTCCGTACCAAGGCGTCCGGCCTGGACCATGGCAGGCGATAATACAGGCACGACTTGGCGGAATTCCAGTATAATTGCCATAAAATTCAAAAAAAATGTAACTTGATCCTTTCGAAGAGTTGGTTATGGTTTCTTGGGTTGTATTTGATCTCCCGAACAAATATCATGCGGTCCGATACCGGCTCCGTATCAAGGCATCTCTCCTGGACCATGGCAGGCGATAATACAGGCACGACCGGCGGAATTGCAGTTAATTTCCATAAAATGCCAAAAAATGTAACTTGATCATTTCGAAGCGTTGCTTATGGTTCCTTGGGTCGTATTTGATGTCCCGGAGAAATATCAAGCGATCTGGTACCGGCTCTGTACCAAGGCATCTGGCATGGACTATGGCAGGCGATAATACATGCACGACTGGCGGAATTCCAGTTTAATTGCCATAAATTTCCAAAAAATATAACTTGATCATTTTGAAGCAATGGTAATGGTTCCTTGGGTAATATTTTATGTCCCGTACCAATATCGTGTGATTCAGTACCGGCTCCGTACCAAGGCGTCCTGCCTGGAACATGGAAGGCGATAATAAAGGCACGACTTGGCGGAATTCCAGTATAATTGCCATAAAATTCAAAAAAAATGTAACTTGACCCTTTCCAAGAGTTGGTTATGGTTTCTTGGGTTGTATTTTATGTCTCGGACAAATATCATGTGGTCCGGTACCGGCTCCGAACGAAAGCATCTCGCCTGGACCATGGCAGGCGATAATACAGGCACGACTGGCAGAATTCCAATTTAATAGCCATAAAATGCCAAAAATGTAACTTGATAATTTCCAAGCGTTGTTTAGGGTTCCCTGGGTTGTATTTGATGTCCCAGAGAAGTATCATGCGATCGGGTACCGGCTCCATACCAAGGCGTCCGGCCTGGACCATGGCAGGCGATAATACAGGCACGACTGACGGAATTCCAGTTTAATTGCCATAAAATGCCAAAAAATGTAATTTGATCATTTCGTAGCGTTGGTTATGGTTCCTTGGGTCGTATTTGATGTTATGGAGAAATTTCATGCTATCCGGTACCAGCTCCGTACCAAGGTGTCCGGTCTGGACCATGGCAGGTGATAATACATGCACGACTAGCGGAATTCTATTTTAATTGCCATAAATGCCAAAAAATGTAACTTGATCATTTCGAAGTGTTGGTTATGTTTCCTTGGGTAGTATTTGATGTCCCGCATAAATTCATGCGACCCGGTACCGGATCTGTACCAAGGCGTCCGGCCTGGATCATGGCAGGCGATAATACAGGCAAGACCGGCGGAATTCCAGTTTAATTGCCATAAAATGCAAAAAATTGTAACTTGATCATTTCGAAGCGTTGGTTATGGTTCCTTAGGTTGAATTTGATGTCCCGGAGAAATATCATGTGATTCGGTACCGGCTCCGTACCAAGGTGTCCGGCCTGGACCATGGCAGGCGATAATACAGGCAAGACCGGCGGAATTCCAGTTTAATTGCCATAAAATGCAAAAAATTGTAACTTGATCATTTCGAAGCGTTGGTTATGGTTCCTTAGGTTGAATTTGATGTCCCGGAGAAATATCATGTGATTCGGTACCGGCTCCGTACCAAGGCGTTCGGCCTGGACTATGGCAGGCGATAATACATGCACGGCTGGCGGAATTCAAGTTTAATAGCCATAAAATTCCAAAAATGTAACTTTATCATTTTGAACGGTTGGTTATGGTTTCATGGGTTGTATGATGTCCCGGACAAATATCATGCGGTCCAGTACTGGCTCCATACCAAGGTGTCCGGCCTGGACCATGGCAGGCAATAATACAGGCACCACTGACGGAATTCCAGTTTAATTGCCATAAAATGCCAAAAAATGTAACTTGATCATTTCGAAGCATTATTTATGGTTACTTGGGTCGTATTTGATGTCCCGGACATGTTATCCGGTACCAGCTCCGTACCAACGCGTCCGGCCTAGACCATGGCAGGCTATAATACAGGCACGACTGGTGGAATTCAAGTTTAATTGCCATAAAATGCTAAAAAATGAAACTTGATCCTTTCTAAGTGTTGGTTATGGTTCTTTGGGTCATATTTGATGTCGCGGAAAAAGATCATGAGATTTGGTACTGGCTCCGTACCAAGGAGTCCGACCTGGACCATGGCAGGCGATAATACAGGCATGACTAGCGGAATTCAAGTTTAATTGCCAAAAAATGCCAAAATATGTAACGTGATCATTTCGAAGCATTGGTTATGGTTCCTTGGGTCATATTTGATGTCCATGACAAATATCATGCGATCCGGTACCGGCTCCGTAACAAGGCGTCCGACATGGACCATGGCAGGCGATAGTAGAGGCACGACTGGCAGAATTCCAGTTTAATTGCCATAAAATACCAAAAAATGTAACTTGATCATTTCGAAGTGTTGGTTATGGTTCCTTGGGTCATATATGACGTCCCGGAAAAATATCATGCGATCCGGTACCTGCTCCATATCAAGGCGTACGGACTGGACCATGGCAGGCGATAATACATGCACGATTGGTAGAATTCCAGTTTAATTGTCATAAAATGCCAAACAATGTAACTTGATAATTTCGAAGCGTTGGTTATGGTTCCTTGGGTCATATTTGATGTCCGAGAAAAGTATCATGCGGTCCGGTAACGGCTCCGTACCAAGGCGTCCGGTCTGGACCATGGCATGCGATAATACAGGCAAGATTGGCGGAATTCCAGTTTAATTGGCATAAAATAACAAAAAATGTAAATTGATCATTTCGAAGCGTTGGTTATGGTTCCTTGTGTCGCATTTGATGTCTCGGACAAATACAATGAGATTTGGTACCGGCTCTACTCTGAGGAGTCCGACATGGACCATGGCAGGCGATAATACATGCATGACTGGCGGAATTCAAGTTTAATTGCCATAAAATGCCAAAAAAGTAACTTGATCATTTCGAAGCGTTGGTTATGGTTCCTTAGGTCATATTTGATGTCCCGGACAAATATCATGCGATTCGGTACCGACTATGTACCACGGCCTCCGGCCTGGACCATGGCAGGTGATAATACAGGCACGACTGACGGAATTCCAAATTAATTGCCATAAAATGTCAAAAAATATAACTTGACCATTTCGAAGAGTTGGTTATGGTTCCTTGGGTTGTATTTGATCTCATGGAAAAATATCATGCGATCCGGTATCGGCTCCATATTAAGGCGTCCGACCTGGACCATGGCAGGCGATAATATATGCACGACTGGCGGAATTCCAGTTTAATTGCCAAAAAATGCCAAAAAATGTAACTTGATCATTTCCAAGCATTGGTTATGGTCCTTGGGTCGTATTTGATGTCTCGGAGAAATATCATGAGAACCGGTACTGGCTCCGTACCAATGCGTCCGGCCTGGACCATGGCAGACGATAATACAGGCACGACTGGCGAAATTCCAGTTTAATTGCCATAAAATGCCAAAAAATGTAATTTGATCGTTTCGAAGTGTTGGTTATGGTTCCTTGGGTCGTATTTGATGTCCCGGATAAATATCATGTGATCCCGTACCGGCTCCTTACCAAGGCGTCCGGTCTGGACCATGGCAGGCGATAATACATGCACGACTTGCAGAATTCCAGTTTAATTGCCATAAAATGCCAAAAAATGTAACTTGATCATTTCGAAGTGTTGGTTATGGTTACTTGGGTTGTATATTATGTCCCTGACAAATATCATGCTATCCGGTACCGGCTCCGTACCAAGGCGTCCAGTCTAGACCATGGTAGGCGATAATACAGGCACGACTGGCGGAATTGCAGTTTAATTGCCATAAAATGCCAAAAAATGTAATTTGATCATTTAGAAGCATTGCTTATGTTTTCTTGGGTCGTATTTGATGTCCCGGAGAAATATCATGCGATCGGTACCAGGTTCGTACCAAGGCATCTGGCATGGACTACGGTAGGCGATAATACAGGCACAGCTGGCGGAATTCCAGTTTAATTGCCATAAAATTCCAAAAAAATTATTTTGAACATTTCGAAGCAATGGTTATGATTCCTTGGGTCGTATTTGATGTCCCGGACCAATATCATGTGATTCGGTACCGGCTACGTACCAAGGCGTCCGGCCTGGAACATGGCAAGTGATAATAGAGCACGACTTGGCGAAATTCCAGTATAATTGCCATAATATTCAAAAAAATGTAACTTGATCCTTTTGAACAGTTGGTTATGGTTTCTTGGACAAATATCTTGCGGTCCGGTACCGGATCCGTACCAAGGCATCTGGCCTGGACCCTGGCAGGCGATAATACAAGCACGACTGACAGAATTCCAATTTAATAGCCATAAAATGCCAATAAATGTAACTTGATCATTTCCAAGCATTGTGGTTCCCTGGGTTGTATTTGATGTCCGAAGAAATATCATGCAATCCGGTACCGGCTGCGTACCAAGGCGTCCGGCCTGGACCATGGCATGCGATAATATAGGCACGATTGACAGAATTCAAGTTTAATTTCCATAAATTGCCAAAAAATGTAACTTGATCATTTAGAAGCGTTGGTTATGGATCTTTGGGTCGTATTTGATGTCCTGGACAAATATCATGTGATCCGGTATCGGCTCCATACCAAGGCGTCCGGACTAGACNAGGCGATAATACATGCACGACTGGCAGAATTCCAAATTAATTGCCATAAAATGCCAAACAATGTAACTTGATCATTTCGAAGCGTTGGTTATGGTTCCTTGGATCGTATATGATGTCACAGAAAAATATCATGCGATCCGGTAACGGCTCCGTACCAAGGCGTCCGCCCTGGACCATGGCAAGCGATAATACAGGCACGATTGGCGGAATTCCAGTTAAATTGCCATAAAATGACAAAAAGTGTAAATTGATCATTTTGAAGCGTTGGTTCTGGTTCCTTGTGTCATATTTGATGTCTCGGACTAATATCATGAGATTTGGTACCGGCTCCGTACCGAGGAGTCCGACCGGTACCATGGCAGGCTATAATACATGCATGATTGGCGGAATTCAAGTTTAATTTCCATAAAATGTCAAAAAAAGTAACTTGATCATTTCGAAGCGTTGGTTATGGTTACTTGGGTCATATTTGGTGTCCTGGACAAATATCATGCGATTCGGTACCGGCTATGTACCACGGCATCCGGCCTGGACCATGGCAGGCGATAATACAGGCACGACTGGCGGAATTCCAGTTTAATTGCCATAAAATGTCAAAAATGTAACTTGACCATTTTGAGGAGTTGGTTATGGTTCCTTGGGTTGTATTTGATGTCCCGGAAAAATATCATGTGATTCAGTATCATATCCATACCAAGACTTCTGGCCTGGACCATGGCAGGCGATAATACAGGCACGACTGGCGGAATTCCAGTTTAATTGCCATAAAATGACAAAAAATGTAAATTGATCATTTCGAAGCGTTGGTTATGGTTCCTTGTGTCGTATTTTATGTCTTGGATAAATATCATGAGATTTGGTACCGGCTCCATACTGAGGAGTCCGACCTGGACCNGTTGGTTATGGTTCCTTGGGTCGTATTTGATGTCCCGGAAAAATATCATGAGACCCAGTACCGGCTCCGTACCAAGGCGTCCGGCCTGGACCATGGAAGGCGATAATACAGGCACGACTGGTGGAATTCCAGTTTAATTGCCATAAAAAGCCAAAAAAATTGATTTGATCATTTCGAAGCGTTTGTTATGGTTATTTGGGTCGTATTTGATGTCCCAAAGAAATATCACGTGATCCCGTACCGGCTCCTTACCAAGGCGTCCGGTCTGGACCATGGCAGGCAATAATACATGCACGACTGGCAGAATTCAAGTTTAATTGCCATAAAATTCCAAAAAATGTAACTTCATAAATTCTAAGTGTTGGTTAGGGTTCCTTGGGTCGTCTTTGACGTCCCTGACAAATATCATGTTATCCNCAAAAAATGTAACTTGATCATTTCGAAGCGTTGGTTATGGTTCCTTGGGTCGTATTTGATGTCCCGGAGAAATATCATGTGATTCGGTACCGGCTCCGTACCAAGGCATCCGACCTGGACTATGGAAGGCAATAATATAGGCACGGCTGGTGGAATTCCAATTTAATTGCCATAAAATTCCAATAAATGTAACTTGATCATTTCGAAGAGTTGGTTATGGTTTCTTCGGTTGTATTTGATGTCCCCGAAGAATATCATTCAGTCCGGTACCAGCTCCGTACCAAGGCATCTGGCCTGGACCATGGCAGGCGATAATACATGCACGACTGGCAGAATTCCAATTTAATAGCCATAAAATGCCAAGAAATGTAACTTGATCATTTCCAAGCGTTGTGGTTACTTGGGTCGTATTTGATGCCCCGGAGACATATCATGCGATCCGGTACCGGCTCCATACATAGGCGTTCGGCCTGCACCATGGCAGGCGATAATACATGCACGACTGGCGGAATTCCAGTTTAATATCCATAAAATGCCAATAAATGTAACTTGATCATTTCGAAGCGTTAGTTATGTTTCCTTGGGTCGTATTTGATGTCCCGTACAAATATCATGCGATCCGGTACCGGCTACGTACCAAGGCGTTCGGCCTGGACCATGGCAGACGATAATACAGGCAGGACTCGCGAAATTCAAGTTTAATTGCCATAAAATACCATAAAATATAACTTGATCATTCCGAAGCATTCGTTATGGTTACTCAGGTCGTATTTGATGTCCCGAAGAAATATCATGTGATCCGGTACCGGCTCCGTACTAAGGCGTCCGACATGGACTATGGCAGGGGATATTACAGGCACGGCTGGCGGTATTCCAGTTTAATTGCCATAAAATTCAAAAAAAATGTAACTTGATCATTTTGAAATGTTAGTTATGGTTCGTTCGGTCATATTTGATATCCCGGACAAATGTCATGCGATCCGGTACCGGCTCCATATCAAGGCGTCCGGCCTGGACCATGGCAGGCGATAATACAGGCACGACCGGCAGAATTCCAGTTTAATTGCCAGAAAATGCCAAAAAATGTAACTTGAACATTTCGAAGCGTTGGTTATGGTTCCTTCGGTCATATTTGATATCCCGGACAAATATCATGTTATCCGATACCGGCTATGTACCAAGGCGTCCGGTCTGGAAAATGGCAAGCGATAATGCAGGCACGCTTGGGAGAACTCTAGTTTAATTGCCAAAAAATTCCAAATAATGAAACTTGATCCTTTCGAAGAGTTGGTTATGGTTTCTTGGGTTGGAATTGATGTCCCGGACAAATACCATGCGATCCAGTACCGGCTCCGTACCAAGGCGTCCGGCCTGGACCATGGCAGGATATAATACAGGCACGACTAGCGGAATTCCAGTTTAATTGCCATAAAAATCCAAAAAATGTAATTTGATCATTTCAAAGCGTTGGTTATGATTCCTTGGGTCGTATTTGATTTCCCGGACAAATATCATGCGATCCAGTATCGGCTCCGTACCAATGCATCCGGCCTGGACCATTGCAGGCGATAATACAGGCACGACTGGCAGAATTCCGATTTAATTGCCATAAAATGCCAAAAAATGTAACTTTATCATTTCCAAGCATTGATTATGGTTACTTGGGTCACATTTGATGTCCATGTCAAATATCATGTGATCCGGTACCGACTTCATACCAAGTCATCCGGCCTGGACCATGGCAGACGATAATACATGCACGACTGGCGGAATTCCAGTTTAATAGCCATAAAATGCCAAAAAATGTAACTTGATCATTTAAAAGCATTGTGGTTCCTTGGGTCGTATTTGATTCCCGAATAAATATCATGCGATCCGGTACCGGCTCCATACTAAGGAATCCGACCTGGACCATGGCATGTGATAATATAGGCACGATTGGCGGAATTCAAGTTTAATTGCCATAAATTGCCAAAAAATGTAACTTGATCATTTAGAAGCGTTGGTTATGGTTCTTTGGGTCGTATTTGATGTCCTGGACAAATAACATGCGATCCGGTATCGGCTTCGTACCAAGGCGTCTGGACTAGACCATGGAGGGCAATAATACATGCACGACTGGCAGAATTCCAGTTTAATATCCATAAAATGCAAAACAATGTAACTTGATCATTTCGAAGCGTTGGTTATGGTTCCTTTGGTCGTATTTGATGTCCTAGAAGAATATCATGCGATCCGGTAACGGCTCCGTACCAAGGCGTCCGGCCTAGACCATGGCAGGCGATAATACATGCACGATTGGCGGAATTCCAGTTTAATTGCTATAAAAAGCCAAAAACATTAATTTTATCATTTCGAAGCGTTGGTTGTGGA
The DNA here is from genome assembly GCA_005239505.1 of Nicotiana paniculata. NCBI lineage: Eukaryota > Viridiplantae > Streptophyta > Magnoliopsida > Solanales > Solanaceae > Nicotiana > Nicotiana paniculata. The sequence continues at coordinate 7,186 of ML345141.1, read as the reverse complement.
TCCTAGGGTCGTATTTGATGTCCTGAAGAAATATCACGTAATCCCGTACCGGCTCCTTACCAAGGAGTCCGGTCTAGACCATGGCAGGCGATAATACATGCACGACTGGCAGAATTCAAGTTTAATTGCCATAAAATGCCAAAAAATGTAACTTGATCATTTCGAAGTGTTGGTTATGGTTCCTTGGGTCGTATTTGATGTCCCTAACAAATATCATGTTATCCGGTATCGGCTCCGTACCAAGGGGTCCAGTCTGGACCATGGTAGGCTATAATACAGGCACGACTGGCGGAATTGCAGTTTAATTGCCATAAAATGCCAAAAAATGTAACTTCATCATTTCGAAGCGTTTCTTATGGTTCCTTGGGTCGTATTTCATGTCCCGAAGAAAGATCATGCGTTCCGATATCGTTTCCGTACCAAGGCGTCTGGCATGGACTATGGCAGGCGATAATACAGGCACGGCTGGCGGAATTCCAGTTTAATTGCCATAAAATTCCAAAAAATGTAACTTCATCATTTCGAAGCAATGGTTACGGTTCCTTGGGTCGTATTTGATGTCCGAGAAAAATATCATGCGGTCCGATAATGGCTTCGTACCAAGGCGTCCGGTCTGGACCATGGAAGGCGATAATACATGCAAGACTGGCGGAATTCCAGTTTAATTGGCATAAAATAACAAAAAATGTAAATTGATCATTTCGAAGCATTGGTTATGGTTCCTTGTGTCACATTTGATGTCTCGGACAAATACAATGAGATTTGGTACCGGCTCTATACTGAGGAGTCCGACATGGACCATGGCAGGCGATAATACATGCATGACTGGCGGAATTCAAGTTTAATTGCGATAAAATGCCAAAGAGTAACTTGATCATTTCGAAGCGTTGGTTATGGTTCCTTAGGTCATATTTGATGTCCCGGACAAATATCATGCGATTCGGTACCGATTACGTACCACGTCGTCCGGCCTGGACCATGGCAGGTAATAATACAGGCACGACTGACGGAATTCCAAATTAATTGCCATAAAATGTCAAATAATATAACTTGACCATTTCGAAAAGTTGGTTATGGTTCCTTGGGTTGTATTTGATCTCATGGAAAAATATCATGCGATCCGGTATCGGCTCCATACTAAGGCGTCCGACCTGGACCATGGCAGGCGATAATATATGCAAGACTGGCGGAATTCCAGCTTAATTGCCAAAAAATGTAACTTGATCATTTCCAAGCTTTGGTTATGGTTCCTTGGGTCGTATTTGATGTCTCGGAGAAATATCATGAGATCCGGTACTGGCTCCGCAATGCATCCGGCCTGGACCATAGCAGGCGATAATACAGGCACGACTGGTGAAATTCCAGTTTAATTGCCATAAAATGCCAGAAAATGTAATTTGATCGTTTCGAAGTGTTGGTTATGGTTCCTTGGGTCGTATTTGATGTCCCAGATAAATATCATGTGATCCCGTACCGGCTCCTTGCCAAGGCGTCCGGTCTGGACCATGGCAGGCGATAATACATGCACGACTTGCAGAATTCCAGTTTAATTGCCATAAAATGCCAAAAAATGTAATTTGATCATTTAGAAGCGTTGCTTATGTTTTCTTGGGTCGTATTTGATGTCCCGGAGAAATATCATGCGATCGGAACCGGGTTCGTACCAAGGCATCTGGCATGGACTACGGTAGGCGATAATACAGGCACAGCTGGCGGAATTCCAGTTTAATTGCCATAAAATTCCAAAAAAATTATTTTGAACATTTTGAAGCAATGGTTATGATTCCTTGGGTCATATTTGATGTCCCGGACCAATATCATGTGATTCGGTACCGGCTACGTACCAAGGCGTCCGGCCTGGAACATGGTAGGTGATAATACAGGCACGACTTGGCGAAATTCCAGTATAATTTCCATAATATTCAAAAAAATGTAACTTAATCCTTTTGAACAGTTGGTTATGGTTTCTTGGGTTGTATTTGATGTCTTGGACAAATATCATACGGTCCGGTACCGGCTCCGTACCAAGGCATCTGGCCTGGACCCTGGCAGGCGATAATACACGCACGACTGACAGAATTCCAATTTAATAGCCATAAAATGCCAAAAAATGTAACTTGATCATTTCCAAGCATTGTGGTTCCTTGGGTTGTATTTGATGTCCGAAGAAATATCATGCGATCCGGTACCGGCTACGTACCAAGGCGTCCGGCTTGGACCATGGCATGCGATAATATAGGCACGATTGACGGAATTCAAGTTTAATTTCCATAAATTGCCAAAAAATGTAACTTGATCATTTAGAAGCGTTGGTTATGGTTCTTTGGGTCGTATTTGATGTCCTGGACAAATATCATGCGATACGGTATCGGCTCCATACCAAGGCGTCTGGACTAGACCATGGAGGGCGATAATACATGCACGACTGGCAGAATTCCAGTTTAATTGCCATAAAATGCCAAACAATGTAACTTGATCATTTCGAAGCGTTGGTTATGGTCCTTGGGTCGTATATGATGTCACAGAAAAATATCATGCGATCCGGTAACGGCTCCGTACCAAGGCGTCCGGNAAAAAATGTAAATTGATCATTTTGAAGCGTTGGTTATGGTTCCTTGTGTCGTATTTGATGTCTCGGACAAATATCATGAGATTTGGTACCGGCTCCGCACCGAGGAGTCCGACCTGGACCATGGCAGGCGATAATACATGCATGACTGGCGGAATTCAAGTTTAATTTCTATAAAATGCCAAAAAAGTAACTTGATCATTTTGAAGGTTGGTTATGGTTACTTGGATCATATTTGATGTCCTGGAAAAATATCATGTGATTCGGTACCGGCTATGTACCACGGCGTCCGGCCTGGACCATGGCAGGCGATAATACAGGTACGACTCACAGAATTCCAATTTAATTGCCATAAAATGTCAAAAATGTAACTTGACCATTTTGAAGATTTGGTTATGGTTCCTTGGGTTGTATTTGATGTCCCGGAAAAATATCATGTGATTCAGTATCATCTCCATACCAAGACTTCCGGCCTGGACCATGGCAGGCGATAATACAGGCACGACTGGCGGAATTCTAGTTTAATTGCCATAAAATGACAAAAAAATGTAAATTGATCATTTCGAAGCGTTGGTTATGGTTCCTTGTGTCGTATTTTATGTCTTGGACAAATATCATGAGATTTGGTACCGGCTCCATACTGAGGAGTCCGACCTGGATCATGGCATGCGATAATACATGCATGACTGGCAGAATTCAAGTTTAATTACCATAAAATGACAAAAAAGTAACTTGATTATTTCGAAGCGTTGGTTATGGTTCCTTGGGTCATATTTGATGTCCCGGACAAATATCATGTGATTCAGTACCGGCTATGTACCACGGCTTCCGGCCTGGACCATGGTAGGCGATAATACATGCACGACTGACGGAATTCCAGTTTTAATAGCCATAAAAGGCCAAAAATTGTTACTTGATCATTTCGAAGCGTTGGTTATGGTTCCTTGCGTCATATTTAATGTCCCGGACAAATATCATGCATCTCGGTTCCGGCTCTGTACCAAGGCGTCCGGCCTAGACCATGGTAGGTGATAACACAGGCACGACTAGCGGAATTCCAGTTTAATTGCCAACAAATGTAACTTGATCATTTCGAAGCGTTGGTTATGGTTCCTTGAGTCATATTGGATATCCCTGACAAATATCATGCGATCCAGTACCGGCACCGTACCAAGGCGTCCGGCCTGGACCATGGCAGGCGATAATATATGAACGACTGAGGGAATTCCAATTTAATTGCCAAAAAATGTAACTTGATCATTTTGAAGTGTTGGTTATGGTTCCTTGGGTCGTATTTGACGTCCTGGAAAAATATTATGAGATCCAAAACCGGCTCCGTACCAAGGCGTCTGGCCTGGACCATGGAGGGCGATAATACAGGCACGACTGGCGGAATTCCAGTTTAATTGCCATAAAAAGCCAAAAAATTTAATTTGATCATTTCGAAGTGTTTGTTATGGTTATTTGGGTCGTATTTGATGTCCCGAAGAAATATCACGTGATCCCGTACCGGCTCCTTACCAAGGCGACGGTCTGGACCATGGCAGGCGATAATACAGGCACGACTGGCAGAATTCAAGTTTAATTTCCATAAAATTCCAAAAAATGTAACTTCATCAATTCTAAGTGTTGGTTAGGGTTCCTTGGGTCATATTTGATGTCCCTGACAAATATCATGTTATCTGGTACCGGCTCCGTACAAAGGGGTCCAGTCTGGACCATGGTAGGCGATAATACAGGCACGACTGGCGGAATTGCAGTTTAATTGCCATAAAATGCCAAAAATGTAACCTAGTCATTTCGAAGCGTTGGTTATGGTTCCTTGGCTCGTATTTGATGTCTTGGACAAATATCATGATATCCGGTACCGGCTTCATACCAAGGCGTCTGGCCTGGACCATGCCAGGCGATAATACAGGCATGAGTGGCGGAATTCCAGTTTAATTTCCATATAATGCCAAAAAATGTAACTTGATCATTTCGAAGCGTTGGTTATGGTTCCTTGGGTCGTATTTGATGTCCCGGAGAAATATCATGTGATTCGGTACCGGCTTCGTACCAAGGCATCCGACCTGGACTATGGAAGGCAATAATATAGGCACGGCTGGCGGAATTCCAGTTTCATTGCCATAAAATTCCAATAAATGTAACTTGATCATTTCGAAGAGTTGGTTATGGTTTCTTGGGTTGTATTTGATGTCCCCGGAGAATATCATTCAGTCCGGTACCAGCTCCGTACCAAGGCATCTGGCCTGGACCATGGCAGGCGATAATACATGCACGACTGGCATAATTCCAATTTAATAGCCATAAAATGCCAAAAAATGTAACTTGATCATTTCCAAGCATTGTGGTTCCTTGGGTCGTATTTGATGCCCCGGAGAAATATCATGCGATCCGGTACCCGCTCCATACCAAGGCGTTCGGCCTGCACCATGGCAGGCGATAATACATACACGACTGGCGGAATTCCAGTTTAATTGCCATAAAAAGCCAAAAAATGCAATTTGATCATTTCGAAGCCTTAGTTATGGTTCCTTGGGTCGTATTTGATGTCCTGGAGAAATTTCATGCTATCCGGTACCGGCTGCATGCCAAGGCGTCCGATCTTGACCATGGCAGGCGATAATACATGCGCGACTGGCCGAATTCCAGTTTAATAGCCATAAAATGCCAAAAAATGTAACTTGATCATTTAAAAGCATTGTGGTTCCTTGGGTCGTATTGGATGCCCGAAGAAATATCATGCGATCCGGTACCGGCTCCGTACTAAGGCATCCTACCTGGACCATGGCATGTGATAATATAGGCACGATTGGCGGAATTCAAGTTTAATTGCCATAAATTGCCAAAAAATGTAACTTGATCATTTTAGAAGCGTTGGTTATGGTTCTTTGGGTCGTATTTGATGTCCTGTACAAATAACATGCGATCCGGTATCGGCTCCGTACCAAGGCGTCCGGACTAGACCATGGAGGGCAATAATACATGCACGACTGGCAGAATTCCAGTTTAATATCCATAAAATGCCAAACAATGTAACTTGATCATTTTGAAGCGTTGGTTATGGTTCCTTGGGTCGTATTTGATTTCCCGGAAAAATATCATGTGATCCGGTATCGGCTCCGTACTAAGGCGTCCGTCCTGGAACATTGCAGGCGATAATACAGGCACGACTGCGGAATTCCAATTTAATTGCCATAAAATGCCAAAAAATTTAACTTTATCATTTCCATGTGTTGGTTATGGTTACTTGGGTCATATTTGATGTACGAGTCAAATATCATGTGATCCGGTACCGGCTTCGTACCAAGGCATCCGGCCTGGACCATGGCAGGCGATAATACTTGTACGAGTTGCGGAATTCCAGTTTATTTTCCATAATATGCCAAAAAATGTAACTTGATCATTTCGAAGTGTTGGTTATGGTTCCTTGTGTTTTATTTGATGTCCCAAAATAATATCATGCGATCTGGTACCGGCTCCGTACCAAGGCGTCCGGCCTGGACCATGGTAGGAGATAATACAGGCAAGCCTGGCGAAATTCCAGTTTAATTTCCATAAAAGGCCAAAAAATATAATTTGATCATTTCAAAGCGTTGGTTATGGTTCCTTGGGTCATATTTCATATCCCGGACAAATATCATGGGACTCGGTACCAGCTTCATACCAAGGCGTCCGGCCTGGACCATGGCAGGCGATAATACAGTCACGACTGACGGAATTCCAGTTTAATTGCCATAACATGACAAATATGTAAATGGATCATTTTGAAGCGTTGGTTATGATTCCTTGTGTCGTATTTGATGTCTCGGAAAAATATCATGAGATTTGGTACCGGCTCCATACCAAGGAATCTGACCTGGACCATGGCAGGTGATAATACATGCATGACTGGCGGAATTCAAGTTTAATTGCCATAAATTGCCAAAAAAAGTAAATTGATCATTTCGAAGCGTTGGTTATGGTTACTTGGGTCATATTTTATGTCCTGGACAAATATTATGCGATCCGGTACCGGTGCCATACCAAGGTGTTCGGCCTGGACCATGGATGGCGATAATACAGGCACGACTGGCGGAATTCCAATTTAATTGCCATAAAATGCCAAAAAATGTAACTTGATCATTTTGAAGCATTGGTTATGGTTCCTTGGGTCGTATTTGATGTCCCGGACAAATTTCATGCGATCCGGTACCAGCTTCGTATCAAGGCGTCCGGCCTGGACCATGGCAGGCGAAAATAAAGGCATGACTGGCGGAATTCCAGTTTAATTGCCATAAAATGCCAGAAAATGTAATTTGATCATTTCAAAGTGTTGGTTATAGTTCCTTGGGTCGTATTTGATGTCCTGGAGAAATATCATGCGATCCGGTACCGGTTCCGTACCAAGGCATCCGGCCTGGACCATGGCAAGCGATAATACATGCATGACTGGCGGAATTCCAGTTTAATTGCCATATAATGCCAAAAAATGTAACTTGATCATTTCGAAGCATTGGTTACGGTTCTTTGGGTCGTATTTAATTGCCATGGTCCAGGCCAGACGCCTTGGTACGGAGCCGGTACCGTATCGCACGATATTTGTCCTGGACATCAAATACGCCCCAAGGAACC
>ML345140.1:0-60956 GCA_005239505.1 Nicotiana paniculata | reverse complement strand
AAGGAATGTCCATCTCCAACTCTCGAGCCATGCTAGATCTGATGGGTGGGATAAGACCCTCGACGAACCGGCGAACCCTCTCGCGGACAGTAGCTACCAAAGTTGGTGCATGCCTAGCCAATCTGGTGTAACAGATAGCATACTCTTAAACTATCATAGCAACCTGGCGCAAATGCTCAAACTCTGCGCGACATGCGTCCCTGAGGCTCTGAGGAACAAACTCTCTCAGGAACATATCTGAGAACTGGGTCCAGGTCAGTGAAGCAGCCTCGTCCGGACTGTCTAACTCATAGGTGCGCCACAAATCATAGGCGGCTCCGCGAAGCTGGAAGGTAGTAAAGGAAACCCCACTAGATCCGACTATGCCCATAGTGCGAAGAATATGGTGGCACTCCTCTAGAAACTCCAAGGCATCGTCTAATGCTATTCCGCTGAATACCGAAGGGTCATACTTCTTGAACCTCTCAAGTCTCCGCTACTCATCCTATGAAGCAGCTGACCCTTCCTCGGGCTGAACTGACACTACAGGCGGCACAGGGATGATCTCTGGGACCTGCTCCACACGCACTCATTGCTCAGGAGTGCGGGCGGCGGGAGTCTGTGCTCCTCCCCCGGCCTGGGATGTGGCTGCAGCAAGGGGAAGCAACCCTGCCTGAGCCAGAGTGGTGTACATAGACATGAACTAAGCTAACGTCTCTTGAAGGGTTGGAGTAGTAGTGGCAGTAGGCGTGTCAGGTGCCTAGACCTCGGCTGGATCTGCTGGTGGTACCTCGGCGGCAGCTTGCGCAGGTGCTCTCGCTGCACCACATGTGCGTCCTCAGCCTCTACCTCGACCCCGGCCTCTGACGGCTGCAGTAGGGGGCACGGGTGCCTGATCGTCCCGAGTAGCACGTGTACTCACCATCTGTGAGAGAATAGAAGACAGAGGTTTAGAATTGATATAAAAAATATTGCACGACAAGGAAATCAATGAAGTGAAGATTTTTCCTAAACAGTTACATAGACTCTCGTAGATAAGTACAGACGTCTCCGTACCGATCAGCGAGACTCTAATAAATCGGCATGTGTTCTGCGACTCCTATGAACCTAGAGCTCTGATACCAACTTGTCACGACCCCAGTTCGCCCTCTGTGAACATGTCGTCATGACACCTAGTCCCTATAACTAGGTATGCCTAACAATGCGGAAAAAAACAACATAACTTGCGGAATAATTAAGTAAAAACTGAACAATCTAAAAGAAAGAATGTATATAAATGCCGCTCGGCATATACAACTAAAAAATAATGCGGAAGTCTACAATATCACCCCAGAACCCGAAAAATCACGGAAAACACAGACTAACAGAAATGTAATAGACGGCCCTAACTCCAGAATGTCTAAACAACTGTAAGGAAGGAAAAGCTTTCCACTAAAGCTGGAATAAGATAGAGACTCCTGGTCTGCGGACGCGGCAGATGTACCTCGAAATCTATGCTAGTTCTCTCAACCTCGGGGATAGTGCGCCTGGGTGGAGGTACCTATATCTGCACTTGAAAACATGCGTAGAAGGGGCATGAGTACACCACAACGGTACTCAGTAGGTGCCAAGCCTAACCTCGGACGGGTAGTGCCGAGGAAGGTAAGGTCCCTACTGAGGTTAAACAATATAATAGGAATTTAGAGTATGAAAACAGGCAGTAATAATGAGTACAACAGTGAAATAAGATAGGTCAAACAAGGAAATAACAAAAACACAAGAACAGAGTAAACATAGAATATGTACAGCTCAATAACAATGGTAACAATGAGGATCTCCCAGGCTACCGTCATGTAGTCCTTTTCTCAACTTTCCAGTGGATCTCCGGGGATGCCGTCCCGTAGTCCATCATATGTATCTCCGAAGGATCTCCCGGGATACCGTCCCGTAGTCCCTCATATGTATATCCGAAGGATCTCCCGGGATACCGTCCGTAGTCCATCATATGTATATCCGAAGGATCTCCCGGGATACCGTCCCGTAGTCCAACTATCAATGTGCAGGGGGATCTATCGGGAATCAAACCCGCAGTCCCAAAGTAAATATGCAGGGGGATCTATCGAGAATCTAACCCGCAGTCCCAAAGTAAATGTGCAGGGGGATCTATCGGGAATCTAACCCGCAGTCCCAAAGTAAAAAAACAAGGGGGGAGCTATCGGAATCCCACATCCATAGTCCCAATGTAAATACGCAGCCACAACAAGAAGATATTCATAAATAGAGTGCAAAAATACAAGGCAACAAGTAGTTCTATCCTAACATGCTTCACGTAGTACAATTAAAGCAACTTAAGAAAATAGGCAATTTAGGGCAACTAGGCATGCTTTTCTAAGCTAACATAGACTATAATTGCAAGTAGAATAAAACAGGTAAGAAAGAAACTCAGTCTAAATATTTAAAGTAAAATCGGATTTTCAACAATTAGCACAAGTACGTGCTCGTCACTCACGTACAAGGCATTCAATTACCAAATATCACATCCTAAGGGGAAAGGGCCCCCACACAAGGTTAGACAAGCCACTTACCTCGAACCAGCTCAAAATCAACTCGAAACCACACATTTTCCACGAGTATCCGACTCCAAATGGCCCAAATCTATACAATTCAATTATATATTGTAAATAACATCTCAAGCAATTGATTCTACTATTTCATTCAAACCTAAGGCGCGAAATAAGGTAAAATGACCAAACTTCCCCTCAGTCCCACGCCTCGGAATCGGGTAAAAGTTATATTTTTTGGACACCCATTCACTCACGAATTCACTCGATCAGAAACAATCGAAATCAGTTGCCAAAAACCCCTTAAATTCTCAGAATTTCGGTTTGGGGAAGTTTCATCAATTTCCAATGGTTTTTCCCCCATTTTTGATAATTAAACTAAAGAAAACAACGGGGATTAATGGTCTAACAATGAATTAGGATTAGAAAACGTTACCTATGATCCTTCTCTTCAAAACCCACTGAAAATCGCCAATTCCCGCGCTCTCAAACGATTTATAGACTTAGGAAATAAACCCTCAGATTTTTGGAATAAAAACACAGGGATATCGCACCTGCGGTCCCGATCACCGCACCTGCGATACCGCACCTGCGGAAAAAGCATCGCAGGTGCGGAATTCATTTAAGTCCACTGGGGCCGCACCTGCGGTCGTTTGGTCGCGCCTGCAGTTCTGCACATGCGGAACTCATGTCGCACCTGCGACTACTGGCCAAATCCCCCGTCATCGCACCTGCGGTCAACCCTATCGCTCCTGCGAGTCCGCACCTTCGGGAAAACCTTCGCAGGTGCGAAAACACTAGAAGAGGTCTGGTTCAGCCATTTGATAAGTCCCAATTTCTCCCGTTAAGCATCTGAAACAACCCTGAGGCCCCCGGGACCTCAACCCAAACCACCAACCGACCCTAATACCTTATTCGAACTAGGTATAGCCTTAAAAAAACACATCTCACAACATCAAAATCATCGGTTATGCATAGGTTCACGCCTAGGAACTTAGGAAAATTCTAGAATTCACATCTGACGCCGAAACACGTCTAAACTCATCTGAATGACCTAAAATTTTGCACACACATCCCAAATGACATGATGGAACTACTGCAACTTCCGGAATTCCATTCCGACCCTCGGATCAAAACCTCACTATTAGACTGGAAACTTCAAAAATTCAAATTTCGGCATTTTAAGCCTAAATGAGCTACGGACTTCCAAACTGCATTACGAACACGCTTCCAACCCCTAAATCACCTAACAAAGCTAATGGAACCATCGAATTTCCATTCCGAGGCTGTCTTCACACTGTTCCGACTACGGGCAACTTTCCGACACCTAAGCTCTCATTTAGGGACTAAGTGTGCCAAAACTCTCTGAAACTCAAAACCGAACGTCCCGGCAATTCAATTTAGCAGAAATAGACTTGGGAAAAATAGTTAATAGGGGATCGGGGCGTTAATTCTTAAGACGACCAGCCGGGTCGTCACATATTTAAATTCTATAATTCTTTTTGTTCTTTCAGAGGCAGAGCTAATAGATGATGAATTGAAAAATCGTTGTTTACAAAAGTTGGAAAAAGTTGTGGAAGAAGTTTTCATGATTTTCCAACAATGCCAAGACCTCTTCATAATGAGGAAGAAGTTGACCATAGCAATAGGTTAATCCGTGATGAATTGCATTATAATCGATGTTCTATGTTAGAGGAACATCAACAATTATTAATGAATTTAACAGTTGAACAAAAGTCGGTTTATGAAAACATTATGAGGGAAATGAATGAAGCCAAAGGTGGATTCTTCTTTTTGTATGGTTATGGAGGAACTGGAAAGACTTTTATTTGGAAGATTCTGTCTTCTGGCATACGATCTAGAGGAGATATCGTGTTAAATGTTGCATCAAGTAAAATTGCATCTCTTTTGTTACCAGGTGGTAGAACAACTCATTCGAGATTTGCAATCCCTTTCAATCCAACTGAAGATTCAACATGCAATATAAAGCAAGGTAGTCCTCTAGAAAATTTGATTATAAAGACAAAGTTGATTATTTGGGATGAGGCATTGATGATGCATAAATATTGTTTTGAAGCTCTTGATCAAACTCTTAGAGATATTCTTAGATTTAAAGACACATCCAATGTTGATAAACCTTTTGGAGGTAAAACAGTTGTTCTTGGTGGTGACTTCAGACAAATTTTGCATGTCGTTGCAAAAGGATCTAGGCAAGATATTGTTAATGCTACTCTTAATTCTTCGTATTTGTGGACCCACTGTGAAGTCTTAAATCTAACAAAGAATATCAGGTTACAAAGAGATCAGTTAGATGCACATTTGGATGAGTTAAAAAAAATTTCTGAATGGATTTTAGCAATCGATGATGGAAGGATTGGGAGTTCCATTATTGGCATTGAGAAAGTTCAAATCCCCGATGATCTTCTCATAAATAATTGTGATGATCAAATATCGGCAATTGTTGAAAGTACATATCCAGATTTCTTTAACCATTCCAGTGACATTGATTACCTCCAGCAAAGAGAAATTCTTGCTCCGACTCTTGATATGGTGGAGTCGATAAATGAATATATGGTTTCACTCAATCATAGTCCTTAGAAGACATATTTGAGTTCTGATACAGTTTGTATGTCTGATCATTCTTTTTCAGCTTTGAAGCACGTACATACACCCGAATTCCTAAACAGTAATAAATATTTTGGAATTCCAAATCACTCTATTGCTTTGAAGGTTGGTGTTGCTGTGATGTTGCTGAGAAATATAGACCAGTCATCAGGATTGTGTAATGGCACGAGATTGCTGAGAAATATAGACCAGACACCATCAGATGTAAGAATACCTTTTAAGTTCCAGCGAAGACAATTTTCAATTATTGTATCTTTTGCCATGGCAATTGATAAAAGTCAAGGCCAATCATTGTCTCATGTGGGATTATTTTTGAAGAAGCCAATATTTACTCATGGACAACTGTATGTTTCTCTTTCACGCGTGACAAGTAGAAAAGGATTGAAGATTCTAGTTTATGATGATGATGGCCAAATAACGGATGAAGCTAGAAAAGTGGTGTATAAAGAAGTTTTCCGTAATTTAGTTTGAGATGAATCTAGACATGGTGGAATTATGAAGTATTTACAATATATTTTTCTGATTTCTATAATTGCTTTAGCTTTTGAGTAAATATTATTGTTGATTATATTTTCATTGTATAGTAGTTGTAAATGAATTAATAATTATCATATAAAATATGAGAATGTCCTATAACAAGTGAACTTGAGTACTTATCCAAAAAAGGAGAAGAAAATAAACAAGTGCGACCTGATTTTAGCTCTGGAAGTAGTGAATGCCTCGGATGTCTTGGGTGATATAAGACATTACCATTTCAGGGAAAATGGGGAGAGGAAAAATTGAATATAAGATGATTGAAAATAGAAATAGTAGGCAAATTACTTTTTCAAAAAGAAGGCAAGGGTTGATGAAAAAAGCTAATGAATTGGCTATTCTTTGTGATGCTGAGGTTGGTGTTCTTGTTTTCTCCAACACTGGAAAGCTTTATGAATTTGCTAGTTCCAGGTAAAATTTTATTTAATTTAATTAATTTATCTTTATCTTTTATATATAGGATTTGTCATATCCGTGTGTGTGTGTTTTTTATGTAAAAAAAAAAGGCAATTTGGTGCACAAAGCATTCATGAACGCAGGGTTAGGGAAAGGGCCGGCCCCTAAGGGGTGTGATGTAGACAGCCTACTCTAATGTAAGCATTAGGGGCTGATTCCACGGCTCAAACGGACAAACGGAAAAAGAAAAAAAAAGACGTTCTTTCGGTCTAAGTGATGGATTTCGTGGAAATAAATAAAAATTAGGGTATATTTTAGGATTTTTGATTCTTAATTTCATCTTGGTTACCCACATAAGTGATGTTGGTTGCAAGATTGTACTTTTTTCTCCTTTCTGCTGCGATTGTTGTAATACTTTATCTTTTTGTGGTTTCTTTTAGTTTGGGAGAATCTGGTTCATAAGCCATAAGCCTCCCCTTATTTTCTTTGCCGATTTTGTAGAAGTTGCTACACAATTGAGAAGCTGTCATCTTTTTCATCTAAAGATGGTAATGAATGGCTCAAGAAGCATAAAGTCTTGATGATAGCCTATGCACCTACAATTTTGATGGGTATACTGGGAATGCTCTACAAGTTAAGGCCTTAGAGCTATTTTTGGAGATGAGTTGAAGAAGTAAAAGCACATGAGGTAGGACAATTATCCACTCGCTCTCTTGTTTTTAATGCCATTAGTATTTGATTTCCTATGTGTAGAGTTCTAGAACTGATTCATAATTGTGTTATCTCTTCTGGTTTGGTGCTATTTTTCTTTCATTGCACTCTATGATGTATGTCATTTAGCGTTTATTATTCCGTGATTCCAAGCTTACCATTGCTGTTTATTTTAAATCGCATTCTTTTTCTCGAAAAATATTATGTTCTATATAATCAAATGCCTTGAGTAAGAGAATCTATTTTAGCTCAAGTAAGAGAAATAATAAAAAGATGAGTGAAAAAAGACTGTTATTGGTTTGAATAAAGCGAAAAAGTTTAATTTATTACATCTGAGCGATCACATGATAGACTTTACATGATTATGAATGACCTTGCCAATCAACTGCAACACAAATAAATAAAGTTCCAAATCTAAAGCAATTTAAAATAGAGTCTTGATTTTATGGATCAGTTTAGAAATTTAAAGTAGATGGCTTTTTTGAGAGAGAGAAATATTGTTTTGATTGTTAACAGAAGCTAACAGAAAACAAAACATTCGGTGAATAACTTTCTTATAATTCAGCATTTACATCATGGGAGAATTTTTGGCTATTGCTCAATCCACCAGGGAAATGGTGATGTTTCATTATGCATATCTTGGTGTAGTGAAATATTTATTTAATTTGTTTAGCCTGCCCAAGATATTGAAGCTTCTACAAAATGCAAGAAAATTTATAGAAAACTGCTCCATGAAATAAGAAGCAGAGTAGAGGGCACATGATCGATGAGTCCACTTATTAAGCATATATTCCTTTTGTTTGTGGATGCCAACAGTCTTTCTTCGGAATTATCTGAACGGGTCGATCCTCCCATCCCGTTTGTTTTAGCAACTTATCCTAAGGTCTCCTCGCCAAGAGCTCCCCGGCAACGACACAGGAAGCAACCCGTCTGCTGTGGCGGGGCGGCTTTTTTCTTTCACAATAAGACCTGGACGATTATCCCTACCTTCGGTAGCTTACGAGTTTACGTCCATCTCTGGTCGGGTACAGTTTCCTTTCGATTTCTCCCTTGTAGCCGTTACCCGAATTCGCGCAAGTGTGTCCACACCCCAAACTTACTTGACACATCAGCTTGGTCGTGTCAATATTCGATAGTCATAGTCAACCCTAATCAGCATTTGTGCTATCTAGCACGATCGGACAGTGATATTTATTATATTTTCCATAGTGCTGCCTCACTTTCACGTCCAACCTTGGAGTCGAAGGCAACATTTCTTTGCTCATAGTCAGCCATTGAGGTCACTTCGTTCATTTCTACATCCATTGAAGTAAAGATGTAAGAAACCAGAGTCATATACAATTTTGAGAGTGTTAGCTCCATCTTTAGATACCAGAGACATTCAACAGTTGTGTAATAATACATGAAAGATTTGAGTTTTCAGTTAGCTGAATAAACCATAATGAGAATGACGCATACAAATTAGTACTAACATTACTGTTTACTTTCTGTTCATTTTGCATTCTTGCATTTGTAGTGCATATTTTCACAATCCAGAGTATGAATGTCTTTATCACTTTTAAATCTTGGAATATTTCATAATTTATCTCTCATTTCAAGAAAGATACTACTGTCATACCATACTTTCAATAGAATTCAAATGAGCAAATAATTAAGAGCAATATTATCATGCTAATTTTTTTTTTTACAATCCGCGCATCGCGCAGGTACATATACTAGTTATGGGATAATATAATTAGATTAATCATATAAGTCTAATATGTTATGGATTAGATAAATAAGTTCAAATTCATTCAGCTAGCTCATTTAATTGAGTTGCAGAAGATGATCCTGCTTCAATAAAGATGTCATCTTTCTAGAGGCCCTGTTTGATGTCACGTGCCAAATAATTTGGCGTGGCAAGTCAAATGAGAGATCCAATAGGATCATGCCACATGTTAAAATGACAAGGCATGCTAAGTAAAATTAAAAGGCCAATAAACTACACCACATGTGCAAGTAAGATTTTTTGGCCAATCAAATGCGGTCTTGTCATGCTTCAATCTCATTGGTTAGAGAGAGTTTGTTCTCATTACAATTTTTCTCTTCTACAACTATAAATAGAGGTCTTCATAGCTCAGAAAAGACACCAAAAATCACAATAAGAAGCAAGAGAGAGCTCGTAGATCAAACGCCGGAAATTTCTCTACAAGCTTCAAGCAATCAAGTTCAAGTTCAAGAAATCAATTTCAAGATCAAGAATGATGTTTTATCAAATACAAGGCGTTTAAGATCAAGATTACTTGTTCGTAACAGAATTATTATTCGTGGGGATCATCAAGGCATTCGAGACGACATATCATATTCAGATTTAGGATCAAGCTTAAAGGCCCCCTGAATTTATTTTATTTACTATTGGAAAAGAAGAATCATATGATTCATAAAGAATATACAGTCATATTATTTGAAATCAAATACAACGATTGTTGTAATATTTTCTAGTTGTGATTATTTTCTTGATGCAAATTTATTATCTACAAATTCTAGAGTGGGACAATCTTTACCTTTCATCTCATCTTTTCGATCATCAAAGTTCAAGAACATCGAAATGGATTCAAAGAAAATCAACTCCAAATCGACGTCATCTGAAGCTTGCTAATTCCAAGTTCTATGATGATGTGGAAGGCATCATCAATATTACCTTGGAAGCTTTCAACTAGTTATAAGAAGCAAAGCAAGCTTTCTAGGACAACAAACACTTCAAGTGTCGTTTGCATTAACCCATATTTTTGGATCTTCGTCCTCAAAAGGAGCGAGATCCTCTAAGAATGAATCTGAAGGAGGGAGCAATGTTTCCGAGAAGATTAAGGAGACTCTAGCTCTGCTTAACCTCTTAGTATCCAAGAACTCTACTATGAAGGAAGATGACGGTACTACAAGTGATGGATCCTCTCATTTACACCGCGTAGCGTGAGTTAATAGAGGATCAATCTATGTGACAATACATGCTTCTTTTCTGTAATCCACAACAGGCATGCAAGCAATGGTGACAAACACTTCATCAGTTGGGGAACAGTTAGCAAACTTGACATAAGCAATTGTTGCCTTGACCAAGAGCATGCAAAATCAAGTTGCTAGAATTGATAAGTTAACAGATAGGGTGGAAGTCTTGATGGGCAGAGAATCCAGCCATGAACCTGGAAAGTGCCCAGAAGTTCAAGAGACTGATCCTCCTTCAAGACAAGTAGCATCCGCTAAGAAAATTATTATCCCTTCTGAAAGAATGATTTCAATCGATCAACTAAAAGAGTTTATTGAAGGGGTTATCAAAAACAAGTATGAAATTTATTCCAAGTCCTCCCTTACACATGCAAAGTCGTACATTGCAAGAATCAATATGTTGAATATGTCTGCTGGCTATCAACCTCCAAAATATCAAGAGTTTAACGGCAAAGGCAGTTTAAAGCAACATATGGTGCACTTCGCTGAGATATGCAACAATGCTAGGACTTATAGAGCTGAACTCATCAAGTAGTTTGTTCGCTCCTAAAAGGAAATACTTTTGATTGGTATACAGACCCCGAGGCTAGAACTATTGATAGCTAGGATTAAATAGAGCAAGAGTTTCTCAACCTCTTTTATAGCACGACACGTGTTGTGAGCATGGTATTACTTACAAATAATCGTCAAGAAAAGGATAAACAGGTTATCGGCTTTATCAATCGTTGGAGCAATACAAGCCTCAACTGCAAAGATGGGCTTAATGAAGCTTCTAGAATAGAGATATGCATCCAAGGCATGCATTGGAGACTTCTCTACATCTTGAAAAGTGAACCTAGCACATTTGAAGAACTTGTAACTCGTACCTATGATATGGAATTGAGCATGGCCTCCACTGAAAATGAAAGATTTCCTGTCTACGAGCCTTGCAAAGGAAATGACAAGCAAGGTTTCAAAAAATAGAGCAAGTTCGTGCCCAAGTCTATAAGAAAAGAAGTTATGAATGTTAACACGTCGCCGGTGAAGTTCACAACGAAGATGAGCAAGAAACAAAGTATGAAAACAAATTCTTTTCAAAACAAGCCACATGGAAAGTTGACTCTAAGAGAAACGAAAGAAAAGGAGAACTTGTTTCTAGATTCTAATGTGCTTTCAATTTCTGAAGAACTCCTCAAGCTAAAGCTCATTGAGCTTCAAGAGATGAAAGGGCCAAATGATAGAAATATAAGCTCAAATCCTGACGCTAGAGAAGTACAAGTGGAGGTCATGTTTTCTACAATAATGGAGGCTTATTGGGCTCATGAAGGTGCCAATGAATTTAGAAAATTGAGACACGATTTAAAATTCTTACACTAATTAGACTTAGTCCAATTGAGGCCCAAGAAATTCAAGAAATTGAAGAAGTCCAAGAATCCATTCTAGATTGGGATTTTTTCCCTTAAAGAATAGGATTTTTTAATTCTTGTTTTAGTAGGATTATATTTATACTTCTAGTCAAACTAGGATTGTTAGTTGGTTTTTATTCCTACTAGAATTCATTTCCTATTTTAGTTAGGATAGGTTTTTCTTATCCTTATTCTTATGCTAGTTTAATTAGGATAGTTTTCCTTAACATTATCAATTTACTCATTGTAATGCCTATTTAAAGGGCTTAATAAAATAAATATTGGTGATTAGTTTTTCTAAGCTCTTGCTTCAAAAACATAAATTCCCTTTTGGTTGAATCTTCTTTCTTTATTTAATATCGCCAAAAGAATGTAAGATGAAATGAATCTTACCCACTTGTTCCTCAAACCCGCGAGACTTATAGGTGTTAACTTAGTACCAAGTTTAGCCCGTAAAGTCCTCCAAAAATGACTTAAGAACCTCGTATCCCTATTTGAAATTATAGTTCGGGTATTCCGTGCAATTTCACAATATGATCAAAGAAGATATCAATAATATTTGTTGCATCCAAAGTCTTATCACAAGGAATAAAGTGTGCCATCTTCAAAAATTGATCAACAATCACAAAGATGGAATCCTTACCCCTTTGAGTCCTTGGAAGTCCCAACACAAAGTTTGTGCTAATGCCTTCCCAAGGTTGAGTAGAAAACGGCAGAGAAGTGTGAAGACCCGAATTGATTTTGTGTATTTTTGCCTTTATACAAGTTTCACCTCTTTCAAAAAGAGAGATAAAATTATTTGTGAAATGTCGATCAAAAGAAACCATGCCATGAAAACTGCGAAGCTCTATTAAGCTTTTTGGAATAAGCCAGCTAGCAATATCTTCAATCTTTCACGACTCAGTATGAATTCCCTCACCGGAGACAATATAACCAAGATAGAGACTTGCTCAAAAAAGAAATTGCAGTTCTTCAAGTTGGCATGGAGGGTTTGCTCTCTTAAAAATTCAAATTTCATCCTAAGTGCTATAACTATTGTTTGTCTTCCTTGCTATAAATAAGTATATCTTCAAAATAAACAACGATAATTTTTCCCATATATGGTTGAAATATTTGAGTCATGAGTCTCATAAATGTGATAGGAGCATTAGATATACCAAATGGCATAACAAGCCATTCATACAACCCCTTGCCAATCTGGTATGTAGTCTTCCATTCATCACTCTCCTTCATTCGAATTTGGTGATAGCCATTCTTCAAATCAATTTTAGAAAATATCTTGGCCCCATTTAATTGATAAAAAAGATCATCAAGCTAGGAATAGAAAATTTATACTTGATGGTCATCTTGTTAATAGCACAACTATCAATACATATACGTCAAAATCCATCCTTCTTAGGAACGAGCAACACAGGTGCATCACAAGGACTTAAACTATTTGTAATTAGTCTATGATCCAGTAGTTCCTCGACTTTTCCTTAAAGTTCCTTTTTCTCTGTTGGATTCATTCGATTTGTAGCTTTATTAGAAGGCGGTCCGCCTAGAATTAGATCAATTTGATGTTGAATTGACCTCATAAGTGGTAAGGAAGAAGATGTAGTACCCGATACAACATCATGAAACTCATTCAATGTTGCTAGAAGTCGTGGGTCAATGACTTCTATTGACTCTCTCTTGGTGATATATTCCACTTCTTTAGGTTCTACAGCGAGTAATTCCTCTCCCACCTTTACGTTTCTTCTACCTAAGCTCTTGTGATGTATGTCTCCTTCACTTTAGGGTTTGACTTCTTTAAATCTTCAGGGTTCATTGGGAGCAATTTGATATTATTTCCATCTTTGAAGAAAGAGTAAGTGTTCTTGAAGCCATCATGAATTGACTTTGTATCATAATCCCATGGTCTCCCAAGTAGTAAGTGGCAAGCATCCACAAGCATTACATCATGCCAAACTTTATCTTGATAATTCTTGCCAATAGAGAAAGGTATAAGGAATCGTTAATTAACCTGTATATTCCCTTCCTTCCTCCAACCACCTTCCTGAATCGATGATGAGCTCAAAGTTTTCCCTTAGATGTACAACATGTATGAAAAATATTGTGTTGCAACCATGGATCTACTTTGCTAGAATCTGAATGAAGAACTCATTGGATCATAAGGTATTCTTCGTCATCTCCATATTTAGCTACTTCTTCCAAGTTGTCATCAGGTTGCTCTTCATGATAATCTGCTTCATCTTTTATTCCTTCAAGGATGTTGAATGCCTTTTTGTTAGGACAATCAGCTTGTAAATACCCAAGTCCTCCACATTTATGGCATCTCTTTTTAAAAATAGATTCTGAAGTCATGGGCTTCCCTTTAACTTTATGGACACTTGGTTTGTAGAGCTCAAACTAGCACTCTCGTGGTTGGAAGTATTTGGCTTTTTTATCGTAGCTGTTGAAAATGTGGCTTTGGCTTCCCTATGTTATGTCTCTAAAACCTTGTCTAGTTTGAAAACATCCATAAAGGTTCAATGGGGATGAAATCGCATCATAATCGTAAATTTGCTTATTTAATCCAGACAAATATCGAGCAATTAGGTGAGCTATTTTTTCTTTAATGTCATTCTTGAGCCTAAGATATTCAAATTCTCTTAAGTTCTCACCCACAGATAAAGTTCCTTGTTTAAAAGAGTGAAACTTCCAGTAAGAATCTTCCTCATATGTCTCTTGCAAGAACTATTTGTGTAATTCTCATTTCATTCTTTCCCAAGCGCTAATTTGTGTTTTCCTCAAGCTATCGCTCCCTTTTAAGGATTTTCCACCATAGAGATGTGTAACCTCTAAGCTTTATAGCAACAAGCTTCACCTTCGTCTTATTAGAATATTCTTTATAATAAAAAATACACTCAAAAGTTATAAGCCAGTCAATGAATTCATCACCTTGAGATTTACCATCATACTCCAATTTCATGTGTAATATCATCACGTTGATATCTCTCTCGATTATTAATGTGTGGCCTTTTTTGAAATCTCCTCCTATCATATTGATAGTGAACTTCATCATAATCATACTCTTCACTACCTTTATTATCTGAGTATTCCGAATATGAGTCTTTATCATGGTGATAATGGTGCCCCGGTACTCTCATTCCTTGGTTAACTATAGCTTCTTCTTCTTGCTCAATAACCTGCTCTACGCAGTTGAATTGGTGGATCTCAAAGTGGAAGACATCGCGGTAGCACTGGTATGTTGTGTGTTGGTGTTAGTAGAGGTATTAGGCATTGTGGCGGATTTGGTCGCTGATTTTGAATCACCAAAATTTCAACCAATTCAGTCAAATTCTGCATTGATTTCTTTAAGCCTTCTAGTTGCACTTTAATTTATTCATTTGTCTCTTTCAAGGGTTGTAGTTATTAATCTGAAGTTGCTCCTAATCTGAAGTTTCTCATCAATTGAAGAGGGTCCCGAACTTTCTAGTTTCTAGTCACGACCCCAAATTCCTACATTAGGATGTCATGATGGAACCAAGTCTCTAGCACTAGGTAAGCCTAATAAACATTGAGAATTAGCAGAAATAATAACTTAAACATCAAATTAAAATGTTAAACTATCATACACAAACCCAAACAATAAAACTGTCAAATATCTCCCAAAAGCAGTGGCGACCATAGAAATAGAAATGAAGCATTATCCTTACCAACTTGATCTTGTTTCTCCTGGCAACAAACAAAACTGAGTCATAAGCTCTACAGAGAATGTAGTAATAATATCTAAATACAAATCTATTTGAAGTGAAGATAAACAGTAGTAAAGCAGTAGAAGAAGGTGACTCCGAGGCCAGCAAATGTCGAGCAGGTATTCCTCGAAGTCTCCAGAATAATTGGTCAATAACTAGCGTCCGGCACGAGCAGAAGTACCTGGATTTGCATAAAAATGTGTAGAAGCATAGAGTGAGTAACCACAACGGTACCCAATAAGTATCAAACCTAACCTTGGTAGAGTAGTGACGAGGCAAGGTCAAGAGACCTACTAGACCAAAGGAACCTGAATAGAAAATAATATAGTCTAATAACGGAAAGCAAACAATTAAATGGCAACAAAGAAGTATAATGATGTAAGGCTAACAACGGATACAAAAACAATAAAGGACAGAAAGAATGAGCATATGATAAGAACAACAACTAATCCAATATAGTATAAGTGAGTCAAATGAAGAATAACAATAATCGTTCCATCAACAAGCTCTTTCAACATAGAATGTACAACAAGAATCACGACCGAGGCACCACACCTCATTCTCTTTCACATTTCACAAGTCATAATCACAATCTTCCTTATATCACCACGTGAGCCTTATATTATTTTAAAAATATTTTTCCCGAAATAGCTACACACATTATACCCCCTTATCTCACCACGTGTCTTCAAGTAATTCCCTTACGAGCAACACGCCTATAAATTCCACCTTATATCACTGCATGTGTTTCAATACCACCCTTATACCACCGTATACATATCAAATCACAACACAAATCAACTCGCACCGCATGTGCCCATATGCCACAACATTACCAAATCATCAATAACAATGTCACCACAACTCATAGCCCACGGCACAACCACAATGTATACATGAATCTCAATAATAACAAAATGAATGAGAAACAACTCAACAAGGAAAGATATTTCAATAACCAAACCTCAATGTATTATCAGCTTCCACAACTAAAACTTTAATGACTCACGATGAGGATATTCCCATGAAATGGAAACTCCCAATTCAAGTGCAAAACATAAGCTTAACAATGAAAGAGATAGCATGAAATAACAATTAATTCTAAATGCATGAGAATAACTCAACAATGAAAAGAATAGCATGTAACAACAACTACAAATACATGCACATAAGGAAAACCTCTTCCATCGAAACTAGCACGTGTAATAATAGCTTCAAATAAGGCATGTAAGAATAAATTTGACATCGAAAGATAGAACAAACAATAATAACTTCAATTAAAGGCTTAAGAGTAACCTAAGAGCCTAAACTAGTCAAATACTATATATAATCCCGTGTACACACTCGTCACCTTGTGTACACGTCTTCCACATAACTCAATTAGTACAATCAACCCAATTCCTAAGGGGTAGTTTCCCCCATAAAAAGTTAGACAAGATACTTACCTCAATTAGGCCAAATCAACACTCAAAAATGGTTTTTCTCTTATAAGTCCCCTTTGCACGGCTCAAATCTACCCAAAAATAATTTAATATCATTAAACAATGCAAGAGAAACTAATTTTGAATAATAAATCTAAGATCTTCACACTTTTCCTCATAAGTCAGCAAAAGTCAACCCTGGGCCCGCCTGGTCAAGCCCGGGCCCAAGGGTAGATCTCGACTACTCATAACCACACGAATCCTTATATGCGTTTTGTTTTCAAATTCGATTCAATTCAACTCTCAGATCCCAAATTTTCATTTTTCAAAACATAGACGATAATCCCCAAAATTTCTCTTTGATCCTCATAAATTTGATGTTAAGTCTCATATATAATAATGTAATATAGTTGGAAATTGATCAAAACTATTTACCCAATGATTGTAGGTGAAAATCCCCTCTCCAAATCACCTCCTACCGAGTTTACGGTTCTAAATGAGAGAAGTGAGATGAAATCCCATCTTTCTAGCCCTTTTGTTCAGTTGTAGATGTCGCAATTGCGAAACTGGGTTCGCAATTGTGAAGAAAGCCTCACAATTGCAGCGCCTGACAACCTAAAGGGAAGTTGCAAATGCAATACTAGCTTCACAATTATGAAACATGCTCCCATCACAAATGCGAACCTACCTAGTCTAGCCTACTCTTCGCAAATGCGATCAAAGCATCGCAAATTCGACACTTGATTCCGTTCTGCTATGATCGCAGTTGCGATGCTGGTGTTCGCAATTCCCACAGTTGAGACATCAGCACACCAACAACCTGGAATTGAGTCCAAACCATTCTGAAACACGTCTGAAACTCATCCGAGCCCTTGGGGATCCAAACCAAATATCTATACAAGTCTAAGAACATCATACGAACTCTAGAATCTGACATTAAAACACATGAATTTCAAAAGAAAACTCAAAAACCATTAGAATTGCAACCATGCGTCCAAATCATGTCCAACTAACTCCAAATGACACCAAATTTTGCAGACAAGTTCCAAATAGCAAAATGGATCTATTCCAAGTCCCAAAATCAAATTCCGAGCCCGATAGACACAAACTCAACCTACGGTCAAACTTAGGAAAACTTTTAAACCTCAAATTGCCAACTTTCGGCAAAACACGTCAAATCAACCTAGGGACCTCTGAAACTAATTCAGGGCATGTGCCTAAGTCCAATATCACGATACGAACCTATCGGAGCCATAAAAACACCATTTCGGGGTCATTTTCACAAAAGTCAAACTTCGGTCAACATTTCCAACTTAAGCTTCTAAACCAAGAAACAAATGGTCTAAATAAACCCAAAACCTTCCCGGAACAAAACTAACCAACCCACAAGTCATAAAACCACAAATACACTTGTGTGAAGTATTAAAAGGGGAACGGGTCTCAAATGCATAAAATGACAGGTCGGGTCGTTACATTCTCCCCCTCTTAAAACAAAAGTTCGTCCTCGAATGTGCATAGAGACATGCCTAAAGTGCCAAAAAGGTGAGAATAATGACTCTGCATGTCGTGCTCAATCTCCCAGGTTGCCTCCTCGATCGGATGACCCCTTCAATTGAACCTTCACTGAAGCAATATTCTTTGACCTCAACTTTCGGACCTGCTTGTCCAAGATAGCCACATGCTCTTCATCATAAGCCAAATCCTTGTCCAATTGAACTGAGCAGAAATATAATACATGTGATGGATCACCATAATACTTCTGAAGCATGGAAACATAAAACACCGGTTGAACTACCGATACGTTGGGTGGAAATGCAAGGTTGTAGGCCACCTCGTCAACTCTCTCAAGGATATTAAAAGGACCAATATACCTAGGGCTCAACTTGCCCTTCTCCCCGAATCTCATCATACCCTTCATGTGTGAAACTCTAAGCAAAACTCTCTCTCCCACCATACATGCAATATCACATGCCCTCCGCTAAGCATAACACTTCTGTCGGATTGTGATGTACAAAGCCGATCCTGAATCAATTTGACTTTCTCCAAGGCATCCTGAATCAAATTACTACCCAACAACCTAGCCTCTCCCGGCTCAAACCAACCAACTAGAGAATGATATCGCCTCTCATATAAGGCCTCATAATGGGCCATCTGAATACTCGAACAGTAGATATTGTTGTAGGCGAACTCTGCAAGTGATAGAAACTGATCACATGAACCCATGAACCCCCAAAATCCATAACACAGGAACGTAGCATATACTCTAAGATCTGAATGGTGCACTCAGATTTCCAGCCCGTCTGGGGTGAAATGATGTACTCAACTTAACTCGTGTTCTTAACTCATGTTGCACAGCTCTACAAAAATGCGATGTGAACCGCATGCCTCGATCGGAGATAATGTCCATCAGCATACTATGAAGGAAAACAATCTCACGGATATGAATCTGAGCCATCTGCTCTGAATAATAGGTAGACACAACCAGAATGAAGTGCGCAATCTTGACCAGTCTATCCACAATAACCTACACTGTATCAAAGTTCTTCAAAGACTGTGGGAACCCAACAATGAAATCCATGGTAATACACTCCCGCTTCCACTCGGGAATCTCAAGTCTCTGAAGCAACCCACCCGACCTCTGATGCTCGTACTTCACTTGCTAAAAGATCAAGCACCGAGTCACATACTCTACTATATCTTTATTTATTCTTCTCCAAAAATAGTGTTGCCTCAAATCCTGATACATCTTGGCGGCACCCGGATGAACGTAATACCGTGATTTTTGAGACTCCTCAAGGATCAACTCACACAACCCATCCGTATTGGGCCCTACATCTAATAAAAACCTTCTTGGCATCCTCAACACCCTGTCATCCGCAACACCTCGTCATCTCCA
Source organism: Nicotiana paniculata (assembly GCA_005239505.1). Classification (NCBI taxonomy): domain Eukaryota; kingdom Viridiplantae; phylum Streptophyta; class Magnoliopsida; order Solanales; family Solanaceae; genus Nicotiana; species Nicotiana paniculata. Next base: position 41,771 of record ML345140.1, on the reverse strand, counting down.
ATAGAAACCTCATTAGAATCATCATGTTGCATTGTGTCCTTAAGGACAATCAAATAAGGGTCTTCATACTGACCCGCTCTGATGTGCTCATACAAAGAAGATCGAGAAGCCACGCAAGCAAGAACCCGGCTAGGCTAAAAAATATCTAGTCTCACAAACTGATTGGCCAAAGCATGAACGTCCATGGCTACTGGCCTCTCCACTATCGGTAAATATGCCAAACTGACCATACTCTCAGCCTTTCTACTCAAGGCATCGTCCACCATATTGTCTTTCCCGGAGATGATATAGTATGGTGATATCATAGTCTTTCAGCAGCTCTATCCATCTCCACTACCGAAAATTAAGGCCCTTCTGTTTGAACAGATGCTGGAGACTCCAATGGTTGGTATATACCTCATATGGAACACCGTACAAATAGTGCCTCCAAATCTTCAATGCGTGAACAATGGCCGCCAACTCTAAGTCATGCACAGAGTAATTTTTCTGATGAACCTTCAACTGCCGAGATGCAACGCGTAGACAATCACCTTACCATCTTGCATCAATACCACGCCAAGCCTAATATGCTATGTATCACAATACACAGTGTAAGACCCTAAACCTGTAGGCAACACCAATATTGGGTTCATAGTCAATACAATCTTGAGCTTCGAAAAGCCCGCCTCACACTCGTCGGACCATCTAAAGAGAGCACCCTTCTGGATCAATCTAGTCAAAGGTGTAGCAATGGACAGAAACCCTCTACAAAGTGGAGATAATATCCTTCTAAACCAAGAAAAACACGCATCTCAGTAGCTGAAGACGGTCTGGCCCAACTCTGAACTACCTCAATCTTCTTTGGATCTACCTTGATCCATTCACTAGTCAACACGTGACCTAAAAAATCCACTGAATTAAGCAAAAAATCACACTTGGAGAATTTTGAATATAACTTCTTCTCCCTCAAGGTCTGAAGCATGATCCTCAAGTGTTGTTTATGATCTTCCTAACTGCGTGAATACACCAAGATGTCGTCAATGAACACGATGAAAAAAGAATTAAGATATGGTTGGAACACATTGTTCAGCAAGTGCATAAATGTTGTTGGGGCGTTGGTCAACCCAAATGACATCACTAGAAACTCGTAGTGAGCATACCGAGTCCTGAAAGCAGTCTTTGGGATATCCGAATCCCGAATCTTCAGTTGATGATACCCTGACCTCAAATCAATCTTTGAGAACACTGTAGCACCCTGAAGTTGATCAAATAAGTCATCAATGCGCAGTAGTGGGTACATGTTCTTGACTGTAACTATTTTCAGCTACCTATAGTCAATACACTTCCTCAAAGTGCTTTCTTTCTTCTTCACAACAAGGCAAGACACTCGGTCGAATGAAACCCTTACCAAGCAGCTCCTGAAGTTGTTTCTTTAACTCATTCAACTCCACTAGTGTCATACGATATGGTGGAATAGAAATGGATCGAGTGTCCGGCACCAGGCCAATACCAAAATCGATATAACTATCAGGCGGCATCCCCGGTGGGTCTTATGGGAATAAATCTGGGAAATCTCTAACACCGGAACTAACTCAATGGTAGGAGTATTAGAACTGACATATATCCAAATACATAGCAAAGTAAGATGACACATATGAATAAGCGGAACTTGGATCAAATAAGAGTGATGCATCCCTATGACTAATGGAAATAATATATGTGATCACCGCATCCAACGTAATTTCCTCTGACCTACCAGGAAAAACATAGAAATGAGCATGTCATCCCGCTCTAGGGCTACCTATGCCCGCCTGACCTCCACCCCTAGATGGCGGCGCAGGTGGAGCGACAACTAGAGCAGCAACCATGGCCTATGAACATTGTGGAATCCGTGGAGCCTGTGTAGTCTGTGGAGGTTCACCCCACGTAAGTCTGGGACAATCCCTCACCATATGTTTGGTATCACCACACTCAAAAAAAACTCTTGTTGGGCGTGGCTGCTGAAATTGACTCCGGCCTGGTCGGCTAGACTGACCGCTGAAGGCACCCCGTGTAGGAGGTGCATTGGAAAGTGGTTGTGCATAATGGGCAACCTGAGACCTCGGAGTAGCTGGAGCACTGCTATTAGCTTGAAGTGTTGAATGAACTGGGCGACTCACATAGCCTCTGCTATGACGGGATGCAACGGAGCACAAGCACCACCATATCCTCCACTCTCGGCCCCGCATACCGTTCATCCTCAAAGCGATCTCTACAACCTGCTAAAATAGGGTATCTATCTCCAACTCTCAAGCCATACTGAATCTAAGACCATAAATGAGCCCCTGGATGAATCTGTGGACTCGCTCTCTGACTGTAGAAACCAAGGCATGTGCATGTTAGGACAACTCACTGAATCTGATGGCATACTCTGACATTGACATAGTCCCCTAACGCAGTTGCTCAAACTCTATGTGCCATGCATCCTGAAGGTTCTAGGGAACAAACTCTCTCAAAAACATATCTGAAAATTGAGCCCAAGTGAGTGGGGCTGCATCAGCTGGCCTACCCTCCTCGTAAGTCTTCCACCATCGATACGCTGGTCTTGACAACTGAAATGTAGTAAAAGCAACTCCGCTCACCTCAACAATACCCATGGTGCTCAGTAATTCCTCCGCTCAAAGTAGGAGGATCATACTTCTTGAACCTCTCAATTCTCCTATGCTCCTCCTCTAATGCTTCTGGCCTAATCTTAAGTTGAACCAAAATAACGGTTTGTGCTGGCATGACACCCAGAACCTGATCAACATGGACCCGCTGCTCAGGAGTATAGGCCGCGGGAGTCTGAGATCCTCCCCTAGCCTGAGATGTAGCAGGTGCAAGAGGAATCAATCCCCCTTAACTAAAGTGTCGAACATGATCAAAACCTATGCTAGTGTATCCTGAAGTCTAGGGGTAACAACAGGTGCCTCGGGTGTCTATCCACTAAGCAAAGCTGCTGGTGGCTCCTCAATCACTGCTCAGGCAAGTGTTTTGTCCGCAGCACGTGCCCCTCCTCGGCCTCTACCCCGGCCTCTCACGGATCTAGAAAGGGACAGAGGTTTCTGATCATTTGGTCCCACAGTGCATGTCCTCACCATCTGTGAGAGAATAGAAAGACAAAGGCTCAGATTTCGAAATCAACAAATTCACACGTCAAGGGATCAAAGAAGTGGAATTTTCCTTATATTTCTATAGCCTCTCGAAGATAAGTACAAATTGTTGATACGCAATGTTTCCCTATATTATTTCTAAAATGCATATATAGCTTCAAAACAATGCAGGAGCATCAATTAATATTTTTCATAATTTCTGCATTCTTCTAAGGATTTTTATTAATTTATCCCAGTATTTTATTTATATAAACAATTACTAATTGCCGCACAAATGGTTTCATCATGATTGCTTAATTTTTATCATTTTATATTTATACCAAGCTTTAATTATTTCATGAATTGCCACATTTATGTTTTTGGGTTACAATTGCGATAACTTTGCAATAATAGCCCATGTATGCATTATTACCTTATTTTGCCAGAAAATAGCTTTTTATATTTTTATAATATCAAGTAATTATTTTAAAATCATTTTTATTCCTAAAAATCATTTTTTATAATTTGTTAATTATTTTTACAAATTATTTTATTAATTAATTGGGTATTTAACATATAACCTCTTTAATTTCGGACCTTAGCCCAAATGCCATCCCTAGCCCAATTAAAATTAACCCATAATGCGACCTAGTAAACCAATCTTTAAACCCGCCCAACCTCTAGATCGAATCATGGTCGTTGATCTCAGAGATCAACAATCCAGGATATTATCACCTTTTTTAATTAACCCATAACCCCCCCTAACCCTAATCATTTTCAAAACCCCTTCCGCCCCTGTTTCCCTTCCCTCTCCCCTTCTCTCTCAAACACTCTCCCTAAAACCTAACTGTTGTCACTAGAAAACCACTCGTTCATGGGGTTTCTCTGTAGTTTCCGGCCCCTACCTGCATCTCACCTCTTGGTTATTCGATAATGTCGATTTATGGAAGAATCTCGAAGATATTCAACCCAGATTTTGTTCAAAACCTTTTCATGATCCTATCTATGGCCATCTCCGTTAGTGAGTATTATTTTCTTCGTGTTTATGGCTCGAATCTATTATTTTAAACCAGGTTTCCTTTCATCTCTGTCATTTTCGAAAACCCTAATCTCTTTCTATGTAGGTCTGTTCAGATCATTGTAGATCTGAGATTATTTTAAGCATTATTGAGTATTTTTCTTCATAAAAACTTCTGTTTTCCTTATTATTATTCGATTCCAGTATTTTCTAAGAACTAGGGTTTCGTATTAAGTTCTATTCAAAATGTTTTTAAGCTTCTAAGTGTTTGAATCTGTTATCTTTACTAGTTCGACTCATTTTTGTGTATATGCTTTAATCCCTAGGTTTTTCTACCTATTTCATTGTTTACTTCAATATTTTACCGTTATTGTTTATCTTTATAAATCAATATATATTGACTGATTTTATTTAGGGTTCAAATTATATTTTCCTGTTAAAATTAGTGCTTCTCTGTGATTTTACTTATTTTCCTTATGTGTGCTTTAATTAGTACTACTTGCCCTAATTAGACTATTAGTCTGATTTAGGGATTTAATTGACTCCTATGTGGTCGGTAATTGACTCACTTACCTTATTTTAATCCCAATTTGATTCGTGAAGGGATTCTCCCTAATTTAAGGAGTCCTTTCCGGATTATTTTGTGTGAATTGATTGAGTTAATTCCTCAATTAACTGATTGATTACCTTATTTTATGAACTCTGATTTTATTCTTGACTTATTTGTTTACCTTGCTAAGTTCTATATAAACCTCATTCTGGTTTTCTTTCAAGAACGAAACACGTTCAGAAAGAAACACACACAAAAAAAATCTTGCTCTTATTAAAACATTTTTGTTACTTGTGTTTGCTACACTGTCTAGCCGGATGAAAGCCAAGGCTAGACTATTGGGTTATGCATCCCTTTACCTTCATGTTTGCTATTTTAACTGGTATGTCTCTCCTCCTATTGTCATTCATTATGCTATGAATTTTAAACCTATGTGCTTTCCTGTTTATTGCTCTACTTCTATGTAGGTAAGTCCATGTCTTTCCTGTATATTGATTTCAATTAACATGACTAATTTTGTCTTTCCTATTTTGTTGATTTTAATTAGCAATTACTACTTCTGTGTAGTCAAACTTCTGTCTTTCCTGTTTATTGCTTTAAATCAGCATGTCTATCTCTGTCATTAGGTCTTATTCAGTTTTATATAACCTAGCTATTATCATATGCGATTAAACATATGTGATTCCTATTACTTTCTCTTAACCAGCATGTCTATGTCTATCATTAGGTCCTATTCAGTATGTTATGAAATTTTTCTGTCAACCTGCCTTTGCCTTCTTTATATCTCTGCTAACTAGCTGGCCTCAACTCTCATGAAATTGTCTTGTCCAGCATGTCAATATGGTTCATACACTCTAGCATGTTCTTATTTGACCCAGGATACTTATCCACTTGTTTCTTGACTGACATGCCTTCATGTTTGTCCTATTTTATGTGTTCCTAACTTCTATGCTCCCAACCCCTGCTACCTTTCCTTGTATAGTTGTCTGATCATTATTCTGATTCCAGTATGCTATCTGCTCACCTAGTGATAAACTAAGTCAAATCTAGGCAATGTGAAACTTTGCTTGAAGTAATCATGATTCTGTTTTGTCCAATGTTTGATTGCTTAAAATCTGAGTGTTGCGATGACTCTGTTTACTCCTATTTTTACTTCTGAACTATTTTCCTAAAACTATTCTTATTTTCATATACTATTTTCAATTCCTACTCTTAGAATATCTAGGGTCCTGCCCCTCCAGTGTGAGCACTGCCTAGGAGTCCATGAGACTCCTCCGAACTCTAACACGTTAGGGCTGGCTTTTCCACACTTGTTCACAAAACTATTTCTTTAAAAGGGTTTCTGGTGTGAGCACTTCCCGGGGTCCCTGAAGCCCTTGGGAACTTTGACGCACCAGAAGATCATTTGGTATACTATGAGATACTGACACACTTCAGATTTGGTTGAAGGCCTGGATTTCCAAGTTTACTGTTGGGCCTATCCAGGCTCCCTATAGCATAGTAATTTCATTCTGTAATTCATTTATATCTGGTATGTAATAATAATTCTTGTAAAAATAGATATTAGGATTATTAGTAAACTGGGAGGGACTTTATATGTACATATTATTTTTAGGTTCGGGTAGAAATCATGCCTATAGGTTATTGTGGTGATTTATATGCATTAGAAATCATGCCATAGGACTTGTCTCATTCTTTAAATCCTTTATTTTACATTTGCATTAGAAATCCTGCTTCTAGGTCATTTACCAATTCTGCCTATGCATTAGAAATCACGTCCCTAGGAATTCCCTTGTTGGATTTTCTTGAAAATTGGCTAACAACTTTATTCGGCTAGTTATCATGCCTATAGGAAGAACATATCAAATTCAGTTTCATCACTTAACTGTCATGCCTATAAGGAATAAGTATAAAAATAATTTGACACTTAAATATCATGTTTGTAGAGATAAATATGTAAAATCAATTTTCGTGTTTATATGTCCTGAAGTAATGCTTGTGATCATTTTTCAGTGCATAGACAGCATGCCTATAGGGTCTAAACAGATAAAGATCTGCCTGTTATAAATCAATCGCTATTTTATTATTATGGTCTGATTCACGCCTAGCTACTATGTCTATAGGATCCTGCCCAATCATCACCTAGGCAAACCTGTAGGTTGACTAAAGTTCTGAAGTTTAGAACATGTTTGTTTGACTACTTACAAACTGCCCAGATCCAGTAAGTAATAAAATTAGTAGGCAGACTGATTAGGTATTCACTGCCTCGTCTTAATAAAATGCTGCATATTCTGCTTTGTGCTCATCTTGATATCCTGCTATAAGGCTTTAAATAGTTTAAACTGTTTGCTTGAGGCGTGCAATTATTTGTTTACTTTTGGAGGTAAATGTGATCCCCATAATTGCTCATTTTAGGTGACAGTCCTACATGTTTTATTTGACGCCTAGTTTTCCCCTTTTAAGCACCATAGGTGAGTCTAGAACCACCTTAAATAGAGGCCCTAAGAAGCTCCAGGGCCATGGCAAGGGACAGGTAATGCACGCATAAGGTACGTATTCGATGCTATTAGAACGCTTAGATAATAATTAAAGGAAGGGTAATTGGGTAGTAAAGGATATGATGACTTGTGCGCTAATGCTACGCGTAACACCTCTATTTGAGGAAAGTTTACCGAGCATCGTACAGAAGTGATCCTATAGGATAATAAACCTAGGACCCCCTTATTCCTGTTTTAAAAATAATCTTTATTTTTTCAAGTTGCTTTATGACTAATTCACTTAAATTGAGTTTGGTCGGGACCCACCGTTGTGGACCTCGAGGGGTGCCTAACACCTTCCCCTCAAGGTAATTTCGAGCCCTTACCCAATCTATGGTAATGTTAATCGGTTTATGAATTATTTTCTTTAGGTGCCCTAACGCACCTTAATCCATTAGGTGGCGACTCTTCAAATTCCATACCCCATCCCAAAAGGAAATGAGTTGTCCCGGAATGTCGAAACCCCGATTTCGCGAGGGAAAAAAGGGGGCGCTACAGCATGGCGACCCTGCTGGGGAAATTAGGCTCTTACCATAACAAACTTGCTTTTGTGAATTAGTCTTTAAGCATGCTTTATTCTGCTAATACATGTGCATCCTTTCCCTTCCCCCTTTATATGAATTTAATTGCCTATTTTCAAGCATTTGTGCTTTTCTTTACTACAGAAACTAACTTGTCTCCTTGTTTTCTTTCTTAAATGTCTTTCAATTATTAAATACCGCATTTATCATTTTTTTAACGTGCAAATACGTGACAACATGCTATTTACTGTTGCATAAATCATGCTCAACATCATACTCCACTTGTGCGTAATCAATCCTATAGCAACGCTTGATGAGTGCGCCATTCCTATATATCACCCTTTAAATTCATAAAGGCTTATTTTCAGTAAAACTAGTCGATCAGCAGTGCAGTCGACGGTTCCGTGCCTTTCCCCCCAAATTGTCCGCTTGAGGATACCAGTCTAGACCTCTATAGAAACCTTACTCTGATTAATCGTACATGCATCATGGAAACCTAGTTGGATTAATATGTTGTCTACATAATAACTCTTTAAGATGAACCTTATCCAAAAGTCCACCAGGTTTCCATAATCCCAATGGACGTGACCACGATCTGTGCATTAATTTGGAGAAATAAGTGCCAATATGCTAATCATTGATGTATAAGTAGTCGAATCTGAAGGGGGAAAGGGTCTAACCTTTTTTGTTTTACAGAAATGAGGCACGAAGTCCCCAGGTTTGGCATGTTCCAAAGAATACTACCATTGTTGTTGGATTAGTGGGAGGACCTTTTGCCAAGTGACAAAGACCATGTGAAAAGGGTCCTCGAAAACTTACCCTCTTTACTGGATATCCAACCAACCAATATATTGATCGAAGCAGCCACTATGTTCTGGGATAGAGAAAGGTATGTGTTCCATTTTGGCAACATAGAAATGACTCCTCTCTTGGAGGAGATAGGGGGATTCTCTTAACTACATTGGGTCAGTCTGGGTTTATTGATTCTGGAAAATCGTGCCGCTAGGCGGTTCTTAAAAATGATGGGTTTGAAAAAGAACGATGATTTGGAGTGCTTGGAGGAGTCCTACATACCCTTTGACTACCTCTATGAACGATGTGGTCATAGAAAATCCTATCGTATCTTCCATGATGAATTTTCTATCACTTCCTTGGGTCATATTCACCGCAGGGTTTTTTTGTTCGTTGTTTGCTTCCTGGGTATGATAGTATTTCCCAGCAAAGGAGACAGGATTCACACTAGACTGGCTATGGTAGCCAAAACTTTAATGGAGGTGATTGAGGGGAAAACATACACTTTTGTCCCTATGATCATAGCTGACATCTATCAGGCTTTGGACCGCTGCCAGAAGGTTTAAACATTTCGAAGGTTGCAATTTTCTGCTAAAACTTTGGTTATTGGAGCATCTCCAAAAGGGTCATTATCGTCAAAAGTTCCCACGAAGGGCGTGTAATGATCATATATCCTTCCATCACCCTAAGAGAATGACTTACATCCTAGACAGGTTTGCTCAACCGGAAAATGCTCAGAATGGACGCAGTTTCTTGACAATTTGACTGAGGACCATGTTCAATGGATGTTCGAATGGTTCCCTACCAGTGAGTTTATCATCACATCTAGGGACGTTCCGCACTTGGTGTTGATCGGGTTAAGGGGAATATACCCTTATTTTCCCATCAGGGTTATGAGACAGGCAGGCAGGAATAAAGTCATACCGCGAGTTTCTAAAATGAGTCATTATAGGGCAGATTTTCAGGATGACGACATCTCGTACAAATGTGAAGCTCAGCATATGTGTCATCTAAAGGTTATTGTGGAAAGGGACACCTTTGAGCCAGACAGGTATCACGCAAGGCATGTGCGCTTTTACCTATCATGGTTGGAAGACAGCATAGCATGGGTAGTTGAGTCGGGAGTCAGTCAGGGGAAGAGGGTCATAGACGAAGTTGCTGAAGCCCAAGTGAAATATAATAAACTGCGCAAAAGGGTTCATGAGTATGAGGCCGAGCATCTGGAGCAACACAAGACTGATATGGAACTGATCAATGAATGAAGGGAAAGGGCTATCAAATCTAATGAAAGGCTGGAGTATTTGGAGCAGGGTCTGATGGAGCTGGAGGGGAAGACGAGGAAAAGAGTCGCCGACTGCCAGAATGATGAGGGAAGCGAAGGAGGACATCTAGCGAGAGTATACCTGTTGTTGGGCATGCACAACCTGGGGAACCTGATCGACAGAGTTAAGAAGATCAAGCCTGGGGAAGGTCCTTCTATGACCAAGTAGATTAGATTTACCTGCTTTTTCAGATGTAATAAGGCCAAGTGCCATTAGTGACTTATCTTATTTAGTGTCGTTTTAGATTTATCTGCTTTTACATTAATGAATTGAGGCAATTATTGGCACTAAAATTCTCCAAATCAACTTGTCGCTAGGCCCACCTCGGGAAACGAGGCTCCCAAATTAGGACGCGAATTTACATTCTCGCACTATGTGTTTAGATATTGCAAATACTCTTCTTGTAACCCTTACTGACTTGGTTACTTTTGTTGTCTTTTATTTCTTTCCTTTTTTTTAATTATCCCCATTCCCCAAGGTTGGTTCATGCATACTGGCACCATCAGCTTATCATACCAGATCCAGGGGCCCTCCACCTTCTCCTCCTCCAAGTGTACCGAAAGGCAAAGGGAAGGCTAAAATGGATGATATGAATGGCGTCAGAACAGACAACGGGGAAACTTCTGATGGGCGGGGCACTCAGGCCCCAAATGATTTGGTTTTACGGCTTGAGAAAAAGATACTTGCAATACAGGGTAAGCTTAAGCAGGTCCGTAACTTGACAAATCTCTCCCTCACATTGAATACCCTCGACACCCAGAACACTGCACCACCTCAGAACACACCCAACAAACACCCACATAATCCTCCCGCACATCACTAGTATACAACCCCTCCTCAAAATCAGCATCCCCCTACTCAATACCCACAAAACACCTACCATACACCCAAGATACCCCACAAATTATTCCCGAACACCAAAACTCCACCAATGATCATCATTATGCCTAAAATCCTGGCCTTCACTAGAACAACCCTATATACGTAGAAACCCCACCTCACCCCACTCAACCAATCTCCTATACACCAGAATCAACTGAGAAGGACCTGATAATCAAGAACATGGTTGAAGATCTCAAGAAGTTGTCAAGTCGGGTTCAGGGTGTCGAAGGGGGTAAAGGAATAGAATGTCTGAACTATGAGGACTTATGAATACAACCAGATGTGGAACTACTCGAGGGTTACAAACCTCCCGTGTTCGAAATGTTTGACGGAACGGGTGATCCCAAGGTTCATCTGAGGACTTATTGTGACAAGCTCGTGGGGGTCGAAAAAGATGAAAGGATTCGAATGAAGATCTTCATGAGGAGTCTTACCGGAGATTCCCTGTCATGGTGCATAAGCCAGAATCCTAAGAAGTGGGCCAATTGGGTGAGCATGGCGTCCGACTTCATGGACAGGTTCAGATTTAATACGGAGAATGCGCCGGATGTCTTCTATATCCAGAACCTAATGAAGAAGCCAACTAAGACTTTCCGCGAGTATGCTACTCGATGGAGGTCGGAAGCAGCTAAGGTTAGACCAACATTGGACAAGGAATAGATGAACAAGTTCTTTGTCCGGGCACAGGATCCACAGTATTATGAAAGGCTAATGGTCATTGAGAACCATAAGTTCTCTGATATCATCAAACTCGGAGAAAGAATTGAAAAAGGTATTAAAAGTGGGATGGTGACAAATTTCGAGGCACTACAGGCCACGAATAAAGCATTGCAATCAGGTGGTATATCGAAGAAGAAAGATGTGGGAACAGTTATGGTTGCGTAGGGACCTAAAACCCCGTTAGTATACCAGACCCCTCCACTCATGTACCAAACCCCTCCACCCACATACCAACCATCACCTCCCAAATATTCCCAACCTGCTACCGCCTACCTCACCTATTACACCCAACCATCCTATTATCAGTCACCTCCAACTCGTCCAAATTACCAACAACCCATGCCTAATTTTGACCGCAGACCACCCAGATATTACACCACCATTGCTGAACCCATCGACCAGTTATATGAAAGGTTCAAAGCCGCTGGATATGTCACCCATATTCCCGATGTGTCCATGGAGAATTTATCTCAATGGTCAATCCAAACAAGGCATGTGCATTTCATTCTGGCATGAAGCGACACAATATTGACGAATGTCGCACCTTGAAAGACAAGATCCAAACACTGATTGAAAATAAGGTCATACAGGCAAAGGAAACTTCACCCAATGTCCGCAACAATCCTCTCCCAGATCATAAGGGTGGAGGGTCAATGTGATAGAAACTGATGAAGAGTGGGATCCCGAGGGATCTATTAGGCTTATTCATGAAGGTGATGATCCTAAGAAACCTGCAGTCACACTCAACCCCATTGTGGTGCAGACACGGCCGCCGGTTGGGGTTGAGGTAGCCGCATCGGTTTCTTTAGAAGTAGAAGTAACTTCACCCCCCAGCAATACTCACTCCATTTGAAGTGGAGGTGGCCATACCTTTCATTGTAACGGTGGAATCCACACCACCCTTCAGTTCCAATATTGTACCCTGGGATTATGTGGACGAGGCTAGAAGAAAGGTAAATTCAAAGACAGAAAAATCTGGCGCTGCACAAGGAAAGACCAAAACAGGAAGGGTTTATACACCTGAACACTTAGGAGAAACCAGTAAGCAAGCTTCTAACAAATCGCCCGTCATTGAGACTAGTCTAGATGACCTCTGGAGGAAGGTACATGCAAGGGAGTACTCTGTCATTGATCATCTGAACAAGACTCCTGCTCAGATATTTATCCTGTCACTACTGCAAAATTCTGAGAAACACAGGAATGCTCTAATGAAGGTGTTGAGTGAAGCATATGTACCCAACAACATCACTGGTGGAGAAATGGCCAATATGGTGGGGCAGGTGCTAGAGAGACATAAAATCACCTTCCACAAGGACGAGATGCCGCCTGAAGGATTGAATCACAACAGGGCACTACACATCACAGTGCAATGCGAAGATAAGTTTATCGCTAAAGTTTTGATTGACGGAGGATCCAGCCTCAGCATTTGCCCATTAACAATGCTGAAGAGGTTGAGCAAAGGCCTACATGAGATACGAGAGGGAATTATGAATGTGAAAGCATTAGACGGGTCTCAGAAAGCTACCATTGGAGAAACTAATCTCTGCATACAGATGGGCCCTACATGATTTGATGTTGAGTTTCATGTACTGGATATATCCGCCTCTTACAATCTAATATTGGGAAGACCATGGATACATGTCGTTGGGGTTGTATCATCTACTTTACATCAGGCCGTGAAGTTCGAATGGAACCACCAGGAAGTAATTATCCATGGAGATGGGAGCAACCCCATTTACACCAGTCAGACTATCACGATGATTGAATACAGAAGAAGGTTAGGTGGAGAAACCTACCATCGTACGAGTGGGTCAATGCGATTGAGAAAGATAAGTGATGGAGTAGCAATATAGCAAGCATGCTATCATGGAGGGGATATGAGCGCGTTAAGGGCTTGGTAAGAATCTTCAGGTCATCTCCAAACCAATATAGCCAAAGCACCATGGTACCACTTTTGGGTTGGGATACCAATACACCTGGCAAGAATACAAATATTGGTCACCATCGTGGCGTGGTCCATACTATCCACTTGAGAAACCTGTGCCACACCTGAATCAGACCTTCTAGCAAGCCAATATCATGTGGGAATCAGAGGAAGAAGAAGCAATGGTAGCATTGAGGAGTTTGTTCTTGGAAGATGATAACATGGACTGTTGTGTAATTGTCGAGGAGGAGGAGGAGGAAGGACCTACCATCCAAGCTGTGGAGAGAGGAACATTCCTCAAGAACTGGACGGTTAGACCATCAAGGGCCCAACGAGTACCGGGGTAGCAAGGTCGAATGGCATTGTTTATTTTTTCTAAAGAAATGATTTCTGCTTTTGCATTTTTCTTTTGGCTTAAATAATATTTTCAAGGTTCTAAAAACGTTATTTGAGTTATTGAAAATCATTTTGTTTGAAATTTTAAATGTGATGTTTTATTATCACTATTTTTCTTTCATATCTTTATCCTTACATCATTGTTATTTCTTATCTTGATGAACCGACGACTGTGACATGTAATGAGACAACGCAACAAAAGGATAGTGATTCAGAAGAAGAAGAGGATGTAATACCTGAAGAGATTGTCAGAGAAGTAGAGAATTTTGAGAACAAACCCAAGTCCAACTTGGACGAAACTGAGATAGTTAACTTGGGAAATCCTGAAAACGTCAAAGAAACCCGCATAAGCATCCATTTATCACCTTCAGAGAAAGAGGAGTACACTCGGTTCTTGAAGGAATATGAAGATATCTTTGCATGGTTGTACGAAAATTTGACATGGTTGAGCACATCCATAGTGGCTCACAAGTTACCTATAAATCCAATGTGTCCGCCAGTGAAGCAGAAACTCAGAAAGTTCAAATCGGACATGAGTCAGAAAATCAAGGAAGAAGTCACTAAGCAGATCAAAGTCAAAGTCCTCAAGGTAGTTGAGTATCCAACTTGACTAGCCAACTTGTGCCAGTTCCGAAGAAGGACGGGAAAGTTAGAGTCTGTGTTGACTATCGATATCTAAACAGAGCAAGTCCCAAGGATGATTTCCCGCTACCAAACATACACATTCTGATCGATAATTGCGCCAATCATGAACTCCAGTCTTTCATGGATTGCTTCGTCGGTTACCATCAGATCTGGATGGATGAGGGGGGACCGGAGAAAACGACTCTCATTACACCATAGGGTGTGTATTGTTACAAGATGATTCCATCGGACTAAAGAATGTTGGAGCCACTTACATGAGGGCCATGACTACTATTTTTCATGACATGATACACAAAGAAATCAAGGTATATATAGATGATGTCATCATTAAATTCAAGAAGGCCACAGATCATATAGTAGACTTGAGGAAATTCTTCGACAGACTGCGGAAGTACAACCTAAAGCTAAACCCTGCAAAGTGTGCATTCGGGGTTCCTGCCGAAAAGCTATTAGGATTCATCGTCAGCTGCCTGGGGAATGGATGTTATTGGTCCAATCGAGCCCACCGCCTCAAATGGGCATCGGTTTATTTTAGTGGCTATCGACTACTTCACTAAATGGGTTGAAGCCGAATTTTACAAAGCTATGACTAAAAAGGTCGTTGCGGATTTTGTCCGCGACCGAATTGTTTGTCGGTTCGGAGTTCCAGAGTCCATCATCACCGATAATGCCGCCAATCTCAACAGATGATCTTATGAAAGCCCTGTGTGAGACTTTCAAAGTCAAACACAAGAATTCCACAGTATATAGACCTCAAATGCATGGAGTTGTGGAAGCTGCCAACAAAAACATCAAGAAGATACTGAGGAAAATGGTAGAAAATCACAAACAATGGCACGAGAAGCTACCATTCACTTTAATGGGATACCGTACCATAGTCCGCACATCAATCGGGGCAACTCCCTATTTGCTGGTTTATGGTACTGAAGTTGTTATTCCCGCCAAATTAGAGATTCTCTCCTTGAGAATCATACAAGAAGCTGAGCTCAGCGACGTAAAATGGATAGGGAGTCTTTATGAGTAGCTAGGCCTCATAGATGGAAAGAGGATGAACGTAGTATGTCACGGGCAACTTTATTAGAACAGAATGTCTAGAGCCTTCAACAAAAGAGTTAAGCCAAGATAATTCACGCCGGGGCAACTGGTGTTGAAGAAGATCTTCCGGCATCAAGATGAAGCCAAAGGGAAGTTCTCTCCCAACTGGCAAGGTCCTTACATGGTTCACAGGGCACTGACAGGAGGAGCCCTCATACTCACAGAAATGGACGGAGAAGTCTGGCCAAAACCAATCAATTCGGATACAGTCAAGCGATATTATGTGTAAACCATTTATGCTTCTTCACATGATGTAAATTGAACTACGCTCGACCTGATTCCCGTTTAAGAGGGGATACGTAGGCAGCCCTGTGGGTTCGGTCACAATTCAACAAAATTTTCATCTCCCCCATAATTAGAAACCGGGGCAGAATTTTGAGGATGAAAATTCTGAAGCAAGTTCAGCCAATCGCAACATATAAAGCAGTCAGAAGCGTTATTCAGTTAACTGGGGCAGAATTTTGAGGAGGACCCTCAAAATTCTACGGCCAAAACAGTCGCAATGTCTTTGATCGTGTCGCAGTCACTGGTTCATCTAACCAATTTCTAAAACCATATTTTACTATGTCTTCGGAAATTATGCATGAATGCTTTTGAACATAAACTCTGCTTTAGCAAACGATACCCCGATAATTTGAACAGGGTCTTCAGACAGAACAGAGAAAATCAAGCAAGCATATGAAGGCATGAACTAACCTTCCCCTGCAAAACTCATGACTTTTCTTTGAACGCGGGAATAAGGAGTATGCACACCTTGGAATTGCAGCCTTCGTAGCAATAAAGATACCAAACTCGCTTCCAGCTAATAAATACTCTGCTATCACTTATTATTCGTTGCATGAGACTAAACTCTGTCTCAATCTTGCATGAGGCTAAGCTCTTCCTCCCTATTTGCATAAGGCTAAGCTCTGCCTTCTATTTGCACGAGACTAAGCTCTGTCTCAATCTTTCATCAGGCTAAGCCCTTCCTCCCTACTTGCATAAGGCTAAGCTTTGCCTTCTATTTGCATGAGACTAAGCTATGTCTCAATCTTGGATGAGGCTAAGCCCTGCCTACATATCTTCATAAGGCTAAGCATTGCCTTCTCTTTGCGTGGGACTAAGCCCTTTCCCGAATCTTGCATAAGGCTAAGCACTGCCTTCTATTTGCATGGGACTAAGCCCTGTCCGGAATCTGGCATGAGGCTAAGCACTGCCTTCTCTATTTGTATAAGGCTAAGCACTGCCTTCTCTCTGCATGGGACTAAGCCCTGTCCCGAATCTTGAATGAGGCTAAGCCTTGCCTCTCAATCTTGCATAAGGTTAAGCTCTACATTTCATTTGCATGAGACTAAGCTCTGTCTCAATTTTGCATGAGGCTAAGCCTTGCCTCTCTATTTGCATAAGGCTCAGCACTACCTTTACTTTGCATGTGACTAAGCACTGTCCTGAACCTCGCACGAGACTAAGCACTGTCTCTCTAACTTTATCTATCCTCTTCTCGCGGTCTTAGCTTTTCCCTTAACTTCATAGAAGACTAAGCCCTGTCTTTTCGCTTCTAGGATCATGTCTTTGCGCCTCGTGGGCTGAAATATTTCTGACTTATCCGAAGGCGTCATAGTCTGAAGGCACCATCCTTATAGTCGGAAGACACCATACTATGGCATGAGGATCTCTCAAACTTGCATATCATTATTCAAAGGCGTCACGGTTCAGAGGCACCATTTTCATGGCCCGAGAACATCATCTCATGGCCTGCGAATCCCTTACCGCACAATTCATGGACCGAGACATCATGGTCTAAGGACATCATCCTCAACCGTCCAAATACAATTCATGGTCTAAAGGGAATTTGCATCATGTTTAAATTTACGCAAAATTGTACGTACATTTTTTAGTGCATCTTCTGATTTGAGAGTAACCCGATGAGTAAACATTATCCCAACAGGAGCAATCCTGCTCTAGTTCCTTCATACTATTTCAAACTTGACCGCTCACTGTAACCATTCCACCTATTCCAAAACATTGTGTTCGTTCTTGTGATAGCTTCATCGGTATATTCTCCCGATGAACCCAGAACTACACACGACCTGATTCCTGTAAAACCAGAGATATGTAGGCATCTCAGAAACTGGAGTGCAACCTATGTCTCTCAAATCACCCTACTCGGTCAAAATTGGCCATCATATCTTTACCCCACAATTTTTTCATCCTTCCCGAGTAAAAAGGGGCAGCTGTTGATACCCAATTTTTCCCTATATTATTTATAAAATGCATATATAGCTTCAAAAAAATGCATGAGCATCAATTAATATTTTTCATAATTTCTGTATTTTTCTAAGAATTTTTATTAATTTATCCCAGTATTTTATTTATATAAACAATTACTAATTGTCGCACAAATGGTTTCATAATGATTGCTTAATTTTTATCATTTTATATTTATACCAAGCTTTAATTATTGCATGAACATCCACATTTATATTTTTGGGTTACAATTGCAATAACTTTGCAATAATAGCCCATGTATGCATTATTACCTTATTTCGCCAGAAAATAGCTTTTTATATTTTTATAATATCAAGTAATTATTTTAAAATTATTTTTATGCATGAAAATAATTTTTTATAATTTGTTAATTATTTTTACAAATTATTTTATTAATTAATTAGGTATTTAACATATAGCCTCTTTAATTTCGGACCTTAGCCCAAATGCCATCCCCAGCCCAATTAAAATTAACCCATAACCGACCCACTAACCCAATTAAACCCGCCCAACCCCCAGATCGAATCATGGTCGTTGATCTCCAGAGTCATGGTTTTGAAGATTGACAAATGCCAACTCAGTTGAACCAGGTCCATCATGGCAAACATAGTCAAGCAGACCCATTGGCAAGAGAAGCGTCCATGCACAGGAGATAAACATTATCTGTGAACTAAGAGGTTATCTTTAACTAAAAGGTTATCTCCTAAGCGAAAAGGTTGCCAATTGATAAGAAGGTGGAGTTTGATTTCAGGTAAGACAGAATCGAGATCAAGGAAGTTGAGATAAACTCAAACTCTTCCACCAAGGAAGAGTTGTATTAGAACTGAACAACAATGTCTCAACTACTGACTATATAAAATGTTGAAGCATTCCTGCTGAAAAGAGTACGCACAAACACATAAGTGAAATAATAACTGAAAGCAAAATTACCAAAGCAATTTGGCAAGCAGAATCCTTGTGCGACACAAAAGCTACTTGAACCAGCTAGAAGAACCAGTTCCATATGTTGTCTTTTGAGTCTAGTTGTTTGTAGTAGATGATTACATATTGTATCTTTCAGCTTTATCTAGAAGCAATTGTAATAGGTACACACTGTTCAAGTTAGAGTTAACTTGGAGTTTGTCGCAAATAACTAGAGGCTAGTTTGCTACAAAGGTATTAGAGTTAGTCCTTAGGTTTACAAAAGAGTTTATTTTGTAAATGTTGTTTGGCTCGTTGATATAGTGAAGAGTTTGGGAAAANCCCCCCCCCCCTCCTGTGTGGTATTGACGTATAAAACATCACCTAATTATTTTAAAAACACTCGCCGCCCCTGTTCCCTTTCCCTCTCTCATTCTCTCTAAAACACTCTACCTAAAACCTAACCGTTGTCACCAGAAAACCATATGTTCATGGGGTTTTTCTCTGTAATTTCCGGCCCCTACCGACCTCTCACCTCTTCTGGTTGTTCGATTATGTCGATTTATGGAAAAATCTCGAAGAGATTCAACTCAGATTTTGTTCAAAACCTTTTCATGATCCTATTTATGGCCATCTCCGTTTGTGGGTATTATTTTCTCCATGTTTATGGCTCGAATCTATGATTTTAAACCATGTTTCCTTTCATCTCTGTCATTTTCGAAAACACTAATCTCTTTCTATGTAGTTTTGTTTAGATCCTTGTAGACCTGAGACGATTTTAAGCATTATTGGGTATTTTTCTTCAAAAAACCTTCTGTTTTCCTTATTATTATTCGATTCCGGTGTTCTCTAAGAACTAGGGTTTCGTATTAAGTTCTCTTCCAAATGTTTTTAAGCTTTTAAGTGTTTGAATTTGTATATCTTTACTAGTTCGACTAATTTTTGTGTATATGCTTTAAACCCTATGTTTTTCTACCTATTTCATTGTTTACTTCAATATTTTTCCGTTATTTTTTATCTCTGTCAATCAATATATATTGACTGATTTTATTAGGGTTCGAATTATATTTTCCTGTTAAAATTAGTGCTTCTCTGTGATTTTGCTTTTTTTCCTTTTTTGTGACTTTAATTAGTACTACTTGCCCTAATTAGACTAACAGCCTGATTTAGGGATTTAATTGACTCATATGTGGTTGGTAATTGACTCACTTACCTTATTTGAATCCCAATTTGAGTCGTTAAGGGATTCTCCCCAATTTAAGGAGTCCTCTTCGGATTATTTTGTGTGAATTGATTGAGTTAATTCCTCAATTAACTGATTGATTACCTTGTTTTATGAACTCTGATTTTATTCTTGCCTTATTTTTTTACCTTGCTAAGTGCTATATAAACTTCATTCTAATTTTCTTCCAAGAACGAAACACGTTCAGAAAGAAACACACACAAAAAAAAAAATCTTACTCTTATTAAAACCTTTGTGTTACTTGTGTTTGCTACACTGTCTAGCCGGCTGAAAGCCAAGGCTAGACTATTGGGTTCTGCATCCTTTTAACTTCATGTTTGCTATTTTAACTGGTATGTCTCTCCTCCTATTGTCATTCATTATGCTATGAATTTTAAACCTATGTGCTTTCCTGTCTATTGCTCTACTTTTGTGTAGTTAAGTCCATGTTTTTCCTGTATATTGATTTTAATTAACATGTCTACTTTTGTCTTTCCTATTTTGTTGAATTTAATTAGCAATTACTACTTCTGTGTAGTCAAACTTCTGTCTTTCCTGTTTATTGCTTTAAATCAGCATGTCTATCTTTGTCATTAGGTCCTATTCGGTGTTATGTAACCTAGTTGTTATCATATACGATTAAACCTATGTGCTTCCTATTGCTTGCTCTTAACCAGCATGTCTATCTCTGTCATTAGGTCCTATTCAGTATGTTATGTAATTTGTCTGTCAACCTGCCTTTGCCTGCTTTATGTCTCTGCTAACTAGATGGCCTCAACTCTCATGAATTTGTCTTGTCCAGCATGTCAATATGGTTCATACACTCTAGCATGTTCTTATTTGACCCAAGATACTTATCCACTTGTTTCTTGACTAACATGCCTTCATGTTTGTCCTGTTTTATGTGTTCCTGACTTCTATGCTTCCAACCCCTGATACCTTTCCCTGTATAGTTGTCTGATCATTATTCTAATCCCAGTATGCTATCTGCTCACCTAGTGATAAACTAAGTCAAATCTAGGCAATGTGAAACTTTGCTTGAAGTAATCATGATTCTGTTTTGTCCAATGTTTGATTGCTGAAAATCTTTGAACTCAGAGTGCCGCAATGACTCTATTTACTCCTATATTTACTTCTGAACTATTTTCCTAAAACTATTCCTATTTTCATATACTATTTTCAAATCCTACTCTAAGAATATCTAGGGTCATGCCCCTCCAGTATGAGCACTGCCTAGGAGTCCATGAGACTCTCCGAACTCTGACACACTGGGGTTGGCTTTTCCACACTTGTTCACAAAACTGTTTCTTTAAAAGGGTTTTTGGTGTGAGCATTTCCCGGGGTCCCTGAGGCCCTTGGGAACTTTGACGCACCAGAAGACCATTTGGTATACTATGAGATATAGCACACTTCAGATTTGGTTGAAGGCCTGGATTTCCAGGTTTACTGTTGGGCCTATCCAGACTCCCTATAGCATAGTAATTTCATTCTGTAATTCATTTATATCTGGTCTGTAATAATAATTCTTGTAAAAACAGATATTGGGGTTATTAGTAAACTGGGAGGGACTTTATATGTACATATTATTGTTGGGTTCGGGTAGAAATCATGCCTATAGGTTATTGTGATGATTTATATGCATTAGAAATCATTCCCATAAGACTTGTCTCATTCTTTGATATCCTGTATTTTACATTTGCATTAGAAATCCTGCTTCTAGGTCATTTACCAATTCTGCATTAATAATCATGTTCTCAAACCATCTTGTGTGCATTAGAAAGCACGTCCTCGGGAATTCCTTTGTCAGATTTGCTTGAAAACTGGATAACAACTTTATTCGCCTAGATATCATGCCTATAGGAAGAACATATCAAAATCAGTTTCATCACTTAACCGCCATACCTATGAGGAATAAGTATAAAAACAGTTTGACACTTAGATATCATGTTTGTAGAGATAAATATGTAATATCAATTTATGTGTTTATATGTCCCGAAGTAATGCTTGTGATCATTTTTCAGTGCATAGACAGCATGCTTATAGGGTCGAAATAGATAAAAATCTTCCTGTTATAAATCAATCGCTAGTGTATTATTATGGTCTGATTCACGCCTATCTACTATGTCTATAGGATCCTGCCCAGTTATCACCTAGGCAGAACTGTAGGTTGACTAAAGTTCTGAAGTTTAGAAATGTGTTTGTTTGACTACTTACAAACTGCCCAGATCCAGTAAGTAATAAAATCAGTAGGCAGACTAATTAGGTATTCACTGCCTCGTCTTAATAAAATGCTGCATATTTTGCTTTGTGCTCATCTAGATATCCTGCTATAAGGATTTAAATAGTTTAAACTGTTTGCTTGATGCGTGCAATTGTTTGCTTATTTGTGGAGGTAAATGTGAGCCCCCTAATTGCTCCTTTTATGTGACAGTCCTACATGTTTTATTTGACACCTAGTTTTCTCCTTTTAAGAACCATAGGTGAGTCTAGAACCACCTTAAATAGAGGCCCTAAGCAGCTCCAGGGACATAGGAAAGGGATGGGTAATGCACGCATTGAGTTTTGCCGGGACCCACCGTTGTGGACCTCGAGGGGTGCCTAACACCTTCCCCTCAAGGTAATTTCGAGCCCTTACCCAATCTCTGGTAATGTAAATCGATTTATGAGTTATTTGCTTTAGGTTCCCTAACGCACCTTAATCCATTAGGTGGCAACTCTTCAAATTCCATACCTCATCCCAAAAGGAAATGAGCTATCTCAGAATGTCGAAACCCCGATTCCGCGAGGGAAAAAAGGGGG
The DNA here is from genome assembly GCA_005239505.1 of Nicotiana paniculata. Classification (NCBI taxonomy): domain Eukaryota; kingdom Viridiplantae; phylum Streptophyta; class Magnoliopsida; order Solanales; family Solanaceae; genus Nicotiana; species Nicotiana paniculata. Next base: position 19,112 of record ML345140.1, on the reverse strand, counting down.
GTGTGACACAAACATCTATGTACCAATCTGTAAGACTCTACCAAACTTGCTGATCACTTGTAACACCAATGAACCTACAGCTCTTATACCAATTTGTCACGACCCCAAATTTTCCATCTTAGGATGTCGTGATGGCACCTGGTCTCTAAGACTAGGTAAGCCTAACATACATTGAGAATTAGCAGAAATAACAACTTAGAAATTAAATTAAACTGTTAAACTATCATAAACAAACCCAAACGGTACAACTATCAAATATCTCCCAAAACCAGTGGAATTGAGTTATAAACTCTACAGAGAACGCACTAATAATCTCTAAATACAACTCTTCTTGAAGTGAAGATAAACAGTAGTAAAGCAATTGAAGAAGGTGATTACGTGGTCTACGAGCGTCGAGCAAGTATTCCTTGAAGTCTTTGGAATAACTGGTTAATCACTAGCGTCCGGCACGAGCAGAAGTACCTTGATCTGCACAAAAAATTTGTAGAAGTGTAGCATGAGTAACCAAAACAGTACCCTATAAGTATCAAGCCAAACCTTGGTAGAATAGTGACGAGGCCAGGTCAAGACACCTACTAGACCAAAGGAACCTGTACAGAATATAATATAGTCTAATAACGGAAAGCAAGGAATTAAATGGAAACAAAGCAGTATAATGATGTAAGTCTAACAACGGATATAAAAACAATAAAGGACAATAAGAATGAGCATGTATAAGAACAAAAAATTATCAAATACAATCAAATACAAGTGGTCAAACGAAGAATGACAATAATTGTTCCATTAACAAGCTCTTTCAACATAGGATGTACAACAAGAATCACGACCGAGGCAAAAACCTCATTCTCTTTCGCATTTCACAAGTCATAATTACAATCTTCCTTATATCACCGCGTGAGACGTTGAATTTATTTTTAAAATATTCTTTCCCAAATAGCTACATGCGTTTTAGCCCTTTTATCTCACCGTGTGGCTTCAAGTAATTCGTTTACTAGCAACACCGTATAAATTCCACCTTATCTCACCGCTTGTGTTTCAATACCCACCTTTACACCACCGCTATGAATCAATATCACAACACAATAATTAGCTCGCACCACATGTGCCCGTATGCCATAATATTACCAGATCATTAATAATAATGTCATCACAACATATAGCCCACGACTCAACCATAATTTATACAAGAATCTCAATAATAACAAAATGAATGAGAAACAACTCAACAAGGAAAGATATTTCGATAACCAAACCTCAATGTATCATTAGCTTCCACAACTATAACTTCAATGAATCACAATGAAGATATTCCCATGAAATGGAAACTCCCAATTCAAGTGCATAACATAAACTTAACAATGAAATAGAATGAAATAGAAACTAAGTCTAAACGCATGAGAATAACTCAATAATGAAAAGAATAGCATGTAACAACAACTACAAATAAAAGCACATAAGGGAAACGTCGACAATGGAAACTAGCATGTGTAATAATAACTTCAAATAGGGAATGTAGGAATAAATTTGACAACGAAAGATAGAACAAACAATAATAACTTCAATTAAATGCTAAAAGTAACCTAAGAGTCTACCAGTCAAATACCATAAATAAGTCTGTGTACACACTTGTCACTGCGTTTACACGTCTTCCACATAACCCAATTGGTACAATCAACCCAATTACTAAGGAATAGATTCCCCCACACAAAGTTAGACAAGATACTTACCTCAAATAGGTCAATTCAACACTAAAAATAGCTTTTCCTCATGATTCTCCTACGCGTGGCTCAAATATAAACAAAAACGACTTATCATTAAACAATGCAAGAGAAACCAATTTTGATTAACAAAGCTAAGATATTTACACTTTTTCCCAAAAGTCAACAAAAAGTCAACTCAGGTCTAAGGGTAGATCCAGACTACCCATAACCCCACGAGTCCATATATGTATTTTTTTTTCAAATCCCAGTACAATTCGACTCTCAAATTATAAATTTTAATTTATCAAAACATAGACAAAATCCCCAAAATTTCTCTTTGATTCTTAAAATTTTAATGTTAAATCGCATATATACGCATGTAATGTAGTTAGAAATTGATCAAAATCACTTACTCAATGATTGTATGTGAAAATCCCCTTTCAAATCGCCTCCTACCGAGTCTAGGGTTCTAAAATTAGAGAAGAGATGAAATCTCATCTTTTCTGCCCTTTTGTTCGGTTGCAGATGTCGCAATTGCAACACTGGGTTTGTAATTGTGAACCCTCGCAATTGCAAATAAAGGCTCGCAATTGTGGATCCTGACAGCCTAAGGGAAAGTCACAAATACGACAATGACTTCGCAATTGCGAAGCCTGCTCCATCATAATTGCGACAAAAATGTCGCAAATGCGAACCTACCCAGTCTAGCCTACTCTTCACAAATGCGATAAAAGCATCGCAAATGTGACACCTGAAGCCCCTCTACAATGATTGTAATTACGACACCAGCAACTTGGAATTGAGCCCAAACCATTCTGAAACACGTCCAAAACTCATTTGACCCCTCAGGATCCAAGCCAAACATCCATACAAGTCCAAAAACATCATATGAACTCTCTTGCGCGATCAAAACACCAAAATAACATCTAGAACCACGAATCAGACATTCTCCAAGGTTTTGTTTCTCTATTATTTGTACTCGAGAGATGAAAAATCTTGAAAGTAAATCACCAAATGAAGCTCGAAAAATGAATGACCCAAATTACTACAAATATAACAGAATTGTGAGTCGCCCTCTTGAGAAGTGCTTTGTATTCAAGGAAAATGTTATGGACTTGACTCGTGAAAAGAAGATCGTGCTTGAAAATGAGAAGGAAATTGCGGAGCAAGTTTTTATAACCTTTGGCTTATTAGATCCATATGAATTATGCAGTTTCAACCAAAATAAAGATGAAGAATTATTGGAGAACAACAATGTCGAAGTTTATTAGTTTGATAATGAAGGTTGTACTTTGGTGAATCGATGTAGACGCCATAAGAGAAGTAGATGAAAGAAATCAATCGAACAACCAACAAGGGCTATGGTGGTGAAAATACCAAGGAAACGAAATCCAGTTATGCAAAGAAAAGGTAGAGGTGCACTACCCTCAAAAGCCACGACATCTAGTGACTTTGGAGGAATTCTTACCAAGTTGGCTCTACACGAAGGTATTCCAAGACAGTATGAGGCCTCCTATTTTAATGTTAATAAATCAGAAGAAAAGACTGAAGACTCAATGTTGGCGCCATCTTCAAAGTCAAAAAGCTCACCAATTTCATTGCTCAAGAAGTTAATATTTGCGAAAAAAATGTCACATTCACGAGTGATGACTTTCTACTAGGTGACACTCCTCATAATCGCCCTTTATACATGGTTGGCTATATGTGCAATGAAAGGGTAAATTGGATTTTGATTAATGGAGCATCCTCAGTGAATATTTTTCCAATTCACAATGTGAAAGAATTTGGCATTCCCTTGGACGAACTCTTGGAAAGTCATTTGATGATTCAAGGATTCAATCAAGGGGGAAAAGAGACATAGGCACAATCAAATTGGGGATCACCATTGGAGATATGAAATCAAGTGCATTGCTACATGTGATCGATGCAAAGACTTCATACAACATCTTTCTTGGAAGGCCTTGGGTACATGAGAAGAAATTTGTCCACTCTACCTACCATCAATGTTTGAAGTACTACGAGGGTGGAGATGAGAAGTAGATAGTTGCTGATGATAAGCCATTCACCGAGGCAGAGTCACACTTCACCGATGAAAATTTCTACCTGAAGAACCACGTTGTAAAGGAGCTAAAAGCTAATGATGTCACTAAGATAAAGAATGCCGAGTTCACAACTAAAAGAACTTATGTGACTGCTGGCAATGTCAAAATCAGTGTTGAGAAGGCACATCCTAATCCGAATTAATCTCATAGAGGGAATGTTATTTCTTTCAGCAAAAAGGTAGCTCATGTACTTCACTATGTCCCAAAGATAAAGAGAGAGGAAGGTAAATCATCCAATCTCCAAACTAACATGCTAAATGGGTTAAATCTACCGATCAAACACATTGACGCGATAAATTAATCCTCAAATATACTTGGAATGTTTGTGTCTCTAAATCCCCTGCAAAATATGGCACTCCTTGGGAAGCATACAAATGAAGGTTTTGATCTTAATGCTTACAAGCTATTCGCAAAGGGTGGATACAACCCCAATGAGCCATCAAAGTTAAGAAAGCTCCCATAAGAAGTTGCTACAAGGCAACCACATGAAGGTTTGCAATTCAAACAGCCCTCACCAGTTTGAATCTCCATAAAAAGGGAAATCAACAACGATATCACTGTAGAAGATGAATATGTCGCTTCTAACAGGCTTTCCGTCTCTGATCGACTTGGAAAATTGACTGTGTGAACTTCAGTATTTTAGAGGCTAGGTTCATTAAAGAAGAAGAACAAGATACGGATAAATTATCAAAATATAAGAACACCCAACTCGTTTAGAATCCAGAAGATCTCTAAAGATTGCCAAAGTTTGGTTCCTTCTAGAATGAGGCGACAACAAAACTCGTGGTTTCGTGTGAGTAGATACTAAAAGCAAAGCCATACACTATGGTATATACCAACTAACACAATGAAGGCGAAGAAAGTGTGAGTTTTTCGTATCATGTTATTGCACAAGGCAAGCAAGACATTTCATCTCTAATGGAGGATGACGAGAAATTGGAGAATGTTTCGTCGTGTTACCACATATCTTTCAATGAGGCAATCCCCAAGAAGATGAATATGTTGAAGATGCTCCACTAGAACTTGAAGAAGGGGTGAAGGTTATAATTGATGGCTTTAGATAAGTTAACCTTGGCACTAATGAAGAATTGAGGCCGATGCCTTTAGAGAAGTTAACCTTGGCACTAATGAAGAATTGAGGCCCACCAACATGAGTGCTCTACTAGCGCGTTAATGAGGAAAGCGCTTATGTTGAGATAGTAAATGAGTATAGAGATGTCTTTTCTTGGAGTTACAAAGATATTCCTGGATTGGACCCCAAAGTACTAGTCCATCACCTTGCAGTCAAGAATGGCGTTCTTCCTTTTAAGCAATCTCAAAGGCTCTTTAGGCCGAATTTGGCTCCCTTGATTGAAAGTGAGGTTAAAAAACTCATTGAAGCTATCATTACAAAAGTTTTCTAAATTGTGTAGCTTCGCAATCCGTACCTTATGGGTTGTGAAGCCAACCCCTTTGTAGAAAAACTTTTGCGACTATAAGCAAATTAACCGTTAGTGTAGCTTGGCAATAGCTAGCCCTTTTTGTAGGAAATTTTTTTTATCTATGATATAGCTTGATTTCTTAGAATCTCTTGCTCTGTTCTTCGTATTGTGGTATCAGAGTAAGCCCATCCTTTCAGAGGGAGGAATAGTTTACTAAATATGTCTGAGTCGTTTCAATCATACTCTTCCCTTGAAAAAATGAATATGCCTCCCACTCTATATAAAACCTTGTCCAAAAATATGGTTACCTCTATGAATTCGATATCCTACCCGATGAACACAAAGTATCTTCCACTGAACTACCCCTCATAAACCCTTACTCAGCTTTTGCCAAAAAATCATTTGCACCATGGACCCAAATTCTTTCCTTAGCCCAACACAAACCAATAGGAGTCAAAGAATATGTTCTTGCCTCAAAACTTGACCAGCATCCTATTCTTGCCACTCGAGAGGAACAATTTATTACTCTCCAAATTCCAGATGATTTTTCCAGACAATGGAGAGATCATGGTTTTACCCATATCCATTTTGGTGTTATCCGAATTGCTCTCACTTATCATGGAAGAAAAGAAACAAGATTGGAAAAGTGACAAGATTGGAAATGTCCAATGCTCATTTTTAGTAGCCAACAACACAAACAATAGTATAATAACGACAAAAGGAAAAGCAACTCAAGTAATATCAAGTTCATTTATATCACAATAAGGGGAACAATAAGCATGCTTTTCAATATATCAGTCAAGGCATCAATATTCCACAGAATTCACCTAAACATGGATTATCTATTTAAGATGCGAGTCCAATATTTAAGCATCAAATATAGACATCACGTACTAGTTAGCATGAAAAAGAAACCACCTTATGCCTGCATGACAAGTTTACATGCCAAAATCAATGACATAGCAGTTTGATCATCAAGTATACCAAAACCCAACACATGTATAGTGCTTGGCACGAGTATCCCTCAATCATCACACACAAACACACTTAGCACTATACGGGTACCTGACATAAGTCTCTCACAGGTTAATACCGACTCCGGAGGGGCGGATCTATCCCAAGCACTGATCGTATCTAAGTCAACAGTGAATATCACTCAACTCAATATGGGGCCTGGCACGTGTTACCTCACTATCAATATCACTCAGCCCAATATGGGGCCTAGAGGATGTGTCATCTCACTTTCAATATAAACCCGACCCTAGGCCCAAGATAAGTCATCAATTCGCTCAAATCTCCAAATGCCCATATCTCACAAAATCACAATCAATATACCACATAGTATATACCAACATGCCACATTTCAGCTCAAACCCTTGTTACATACGAGGACACCAACATGTGAGATAACATATAAAAAGTGCACAGAAATAAAGATATAACACGTAGATTTAATATTATGACTGCAAAATATGACTACAGCTAAGGCAAATAGCTCAACACAGCAAATATAGCCCTATTATGTCTCAACATATAAGCAAATGGTCTAGACATGATTTCTAGTATGAATAAATGTTCATGTAGTCATACAAATAGAGAAAATACGGTATCAAAGAATCATAATAGCAAACAAAGCATATAATAGCCTAAGATATATTCAGATCATGAATAACCACGGTGCACGAATATACGCTCGTCACCTTGCATATACTCCACCCCAACACATAACAAATATCATAGCCAATGGGGAAATCCCTCAATCTAAGCCTAGACAAGATACTTATATTGAAGCACGAGAATCAACACTCCAAAAATCTTACTCTCAAATCAGCCTCTGAACGAGTCAAATATAGCAAAAAACAACTCGTTAACGTCAAACAAATCCATAGGAATCAATTCTAAACAATAAAGTTTCGATCTTTATTCAATTCTCAAAAGTCAATAAAAGTCAGTCCGGGACCACATGGTCAAACCCGAGTCAAGGGGTAGATTCTGACTATCCATAACACCACGACTCCAAATACGTGATAGATTTCAAAATTGAATCCAAGTCGATTCCAAAAAATAATTTCAACTCCCTTAAGTTGTAGGAAAACCCCCCACAATTCCCTCAAAATTTCATGTTTTATGTGCTAATAATTCATGTAGATTCTTGAAATAATACAAATAAAGAGTACAAATCACTTATCCCAAAGTCTTGCATGAAAGTCTCCTTCAAATATCATCCCTCTCCAAGTCTAGGGTTCTAAATATAAGAGAACAAGATAAAATCCGGAAATTAGAACTTAAATGAGTCTGCCAGCTCTACCTTTCGTGAACGCAGCCCAAGCCTCATGTTCGCGAAGCACAATCCTGCAACTACAAAAAATACCCTTCGCAAATACAATTGGTTCCCCGCGAACGTGATGCATAGGCGTCCCAAGCTAGGAAAATTCGACGTTGACCCCGAGACCGTGAAGGCTAACTCTAACCAAATTCCCAATCTGCCTCTTCTCTACGCGAATGCTCCCCTATGGCGCAAACGTGAAGACCAAACTAAAACAACCATAACGAATGCGACCTACTACCCGCGAACTCGTAGAAAAGAACCAGCAGCCTACAAAATAACCCTCTGCTATCACGAGACTTGCTCTGCGATCGTGAAGTACACCAGACACCAAAAGAAAATCTGCAATCTTAAACAAGCTTCGGGTGGTCCGAAACTCACCCGAGCCACCCGGGACCCTGTACAATCATACCAACAAGTTCAGTAAATACTACATGGACTTATCCAAAACCTCCAAACACACAATATACCTAAAAACTACGAATCAACGATCAAACCACAAATTGAACTTCTAAAAAGTTCATAAGCTTCTAACTTTTAAACCAAGCGTCTGGTTCATGCCTAACCAATCTTGGATTACATCCAAACTTTTCACACAAGTCCCAAATGACATGAAAACCTATTCCATGTCCCGAAATGACAATTCGAACCTGATATCATCAAAGTCAACTCTCGGTCAAACCTATGAATCTTCCAAACCTTCAACTTTCCAACTTTCAAAAATTAGAGCCAAAACACTCTAAGAACCTCCAGATCCGAACATACGCCTAAGTCCAAAATCATCAGATAAACCTATTTGAACCATCAAATCACCAATCCAAGGCCACCTACTCGAAAGTCAAACCTTGGTCAACTTTTACAACTTAAGCTTCCGATAATGAAATTATGTGTCGCAATTCACTCCAAAACCTTCCTAAAACCAAACCAACCATCCCCAAAAGTCACAAAACAATACACAAATATACGGGAAGCATCAAATAGGGGAACGAGTCTCAAATATAGAAAATGACTAGCCGGATCATTACATTCTCCCTATCTTAAACTAACGTTTATCCTCGAATGGGTTTAGAATCATACCTAGGATATCAAAAAGATGAGGATATCTGCTCTGCGTATCATGCTCAATCTCCTAAGTCGCCTCCTCGACCAGTAGACCTCTCTACTGGACTTTCACTGATGCAATATCTTTTTATCTCAGTTTCGGAACCCGCCTAACCAAAATGGCCACTAGCTCTTCTTCAAAATCCATATTCTCGTTCAATTGTAATAAACTGAAATCTAACACATGTTACTAATCCTCATAATACGTCTGAAGCATGAAAACATAAAACACGAGGTGAACTCCTAACAAGCTCAGTGTCAAAGGAAGTTTATATGCTACCTCACCAACTCTCTCTAACACCTCTAATGGAATAATATACCAAGGGCTCAACTAGCCCTTTTTCCCAAATCTCATCACGCCCTTCATAGGTGAAACTCGAAGAAGAACCTTCTCACCCTCCATGAAAGTGGCATCACGCACTTCCTGTCAGCATATCTCTTTTGACTGGACTACGTTGTACAAAGGTGCTTCTAAATCAATTTCACCTTCTCTAAAGCATTACGAACCAAGTCAGTTCCCAATAGCCTAGCCCCGTTGGGCTTGAGACAACCAAATGGATAACGACATTGCCTCCCATATAATGCCTCATATAGATCCATTTGGATGGTTGACTAATATCTATTGTTGTATGCAAACTTCACTAATGGATAAAATAATCACACTGGCCTCCGAAATCTATGACACAGGCCCTCAACATATCCTCCAAAATTTGAATGTTTGCCTCGGACTGCCCATCCATATGAGGGTGAAATGCAGTGCTCAACTCAACCTGCATGCCCAACTCACGTTGAACTGCTCTCTAGAAGTGCGAAGTAAACTGAGTGTTGCGATCCGAGATGAGAGAAACAAGTACATGTTGCAAGTAGAAAATCCCTCTAATGTTGTTCTTAGCCAACTTCTCTGAAGTGTGGGAAGTAATGACTGGGATGAAATGTGCAGACTTGATCAGTCTATCCGCAATGACCCAAACAACGTCAAATCTCCTCAATGTCTATGTCAATCCTACCACAATGTCCATGGTGATACGCTCTCACTTCCACTCTGGTATCTCAACCTTCTAAAGCAAACCACCTAGTCTCTGATGCTCATACTTGAATTGTTGGCAATTCAAACACCACATAACATATCCAACAATGTCCTTCTTCATCATCTGCCACTAATAATGCTGCTTCAAATCACGATGTATCTTCGTAGCACCTGGATAAATAGAATACCGCGAACTATGAGCCTCCTCAAGAATCAATTCTCTCAACCCATTCAAACTAGGAACACAAACTCGACCCTGAAGTTGAAATATACCATCATCACCAATAGTCACCTCTTTAGAACCACCTCGCAACATTGTTTCCCTAAGGACAAGAAAATGGGGATCATCATACTAGTGAGCCTTAATGCCCTCAGACAAGGATGACTATGAAGCAACACAAGCAACGACTATGTTAGGCTCCTAAATATCCAATCTCACGAATCTATTGGCTAAAACCTGAACATTAATAGAAAAATGCCTCTCTACACAGGGATAAATTCTAAAGTCCACATACTCTCCGCCTTTCTACTCAAGGGATCAACCACCATATTAGCCTTCCCCAGATGATAAAGAAGATATCATAGTCTTTCAATAACCCCAACCACCTCTGTTGCTCAAGTTCAAATCTTTTTGTTTAAACAGATGTGGAGACTCCAATGATATATATACACCTTAAAAGATACACTATATAAGTAATAGCTCCAAATCTTGAGTGTGTGTACAAAAGCTACTAACTCCAAATCATGCACTGGATAGTTCTTCTCATGGGGCTTCAACTAGCGCGACGTGTAGGCAATTAATCTACCGTCCTGCATCAAAACACACCCAAGGTCTACATGCGAAGCATCACAATAAATTGTATAAAACCCTGATCCTAAAGGCAATAACAAAACTTGAGTCGTATTCAAAGATGTCTTGAGCTTATAAAGATCTTCTCACACTCGCCAAACTATATGAAAGGAGAGCCCTTCTAAGTCACCTGAGTTAATGAAGATTTAATAGATAAAACCCTTGCACAAAGCGATGATAATACCCAGCCAAGCCTAAGAAATTCTTGATCATAGCAGTGGTAGAAGGTCTGGGCTAACTATGAATTATTTAATCTTCTTCGGACCCACCTTGATCCCATCACTAGATACTACGTAGCCCAAGAATGTCACTGAGTCCAACCAAAACTCATACTTAGAGAACTTAGCATACAACTTCTTCTCCCTCAAAGAATGAAGCACAATCCTCAAATGTTGCTCATGCTCCTATCTACTATGGTAATGCACTAATATATCATTGATGAACACATTGAAAAAAGAATCTAAATAAGGCTGGAACACACTGTTCATCAAATGCTTGAAAGTTGTTGGGTTATTGGTCAACCCAAAAGACATCACCAAAAACTCATAATGTCCATAAAGAGTCATGAATGTCGTCTTAAGGATATCCAAAGCCCTAATATTCAACTGGTGATACCCTGATCTCAAGTCAATCTTTGAGAACACCCTAAAACTGATCAAATAAATCATTAATGTATGGTAGTGGATACTTTTTCTTGATAGTAACTTTGTTCAGCTGCCTATAATCAACACACATCCTCATGGGGCTGTCTTTCTTCTTTACAAATAACACTGGCACGCCCCAAAGGGAAACACTCAGCCTAATGAATTCTTATCAAGAAAATCTTGCAACCACTTCTTCAACTTAGCTGGCACCATGTGATATGGTAGAATAGATATAGGCTGAGTAACCGGAACCAAGTCAATGCCAAAATCAATATCCCTATTCGGTTGCATACGAGACAAATCCATAGGAAACACCTTTGGAAACTCTCTCACCATTAGTACTGAATCCATGGAAGGAACCTCGGCGCTAGAATCTTGAACAAAAGAAAAATATGCAGCGCATCCCTTCTCAACCATACGTCGAGCCTTCAAAAATAAAATCACCTTACTAGGGAAAGACCAAGTGACCCTCACCACTTCAAACTAGGGAATCTCGGCATAACTAAAGTCATAATCTTGGCATGACAATCTAAGATAGCATGATACAGGGATAACCAATCTATGTCAAGAATCACCTCAAAATCAAATATGTCTAATAATAAGAGATAAATCATAATATAATACCATTTGATAGTAAGCACACAAGAATGATAGACACGATCCACCATAATAAAATCTCCAATAGGTGCGGACATGTAGACAGAAATATCCAAAGAATCATGAGGCATATCCAAATATGATGGAAAGTAGGATGAAACATACGAATAAGTGGAACCAGGATCAAATATAATTCAAAAATATCTATGAATAACTGAAACAATACCTATAATGACTGCATCACACGCAACCACCTCATGTCTACAAGGGAAAGCATAACAACGAGCCTGGCCTCCACCTCCAAGATGACCTCTACCTGCCTGACCTCCACCTCTAGTTGGATGTGCAGGTGGTGTAGCAATTGGTGCGAGAATCATGGTTTGAGTACCCTACTGAGGTACATCCACCTAAAGCCTGAGACAATCTCTCCTCATGTACATCAGAATCCCACCCCCACCCCCCACACACACACACTCAAAGCAAGTTCTCTACGGACATGTCTACTGGGACTCAGCCGACCCGAGACAACTAGAAGAACCATTGTAAGGACTATGTGCAGAAGGAGCGCTGAATGATGAATTCACTATATGAGTACTTTAAAACCTATGGCTAGTTGGAGCATCACGTGAAGTCTTTAGTGCTGATTGAACTCTACTAACAGAATAACCTTTACCATAGTGACCCTTGCCTCCATAATAACTACTACTAAATCCTCCAGTACCATGAGGCTTCTTGCCCTCTTTGTCCTCCCTCACCTGCCTGCGCATATGTAGTAACCTCCTAGCAATCTCTACAGCCTGGTGAAAGGTAAGTTTCAACCTCCTATGCCATCCCAAACCTAATATTGTAGTTGAATCCATTAACAAACCTTTGTACCATCTCCTTCTTGGTAGGAATCAAGAAATTTACATAGCGTGACAACTCTGTGAACCTCATTTCATATTGGGTACGGTCAAACCCTCCTGCTGCAAGTGCTTAAATTGGCAGCGCAACTTATCTCTCCTTGTGGGCAGTATGAACTTCTCTAAGAAGAGAGTTAAGAACTAATCCGTGTGACAGGAAGTGACCTACTATTCTACCATGCTCATAGGTCTTCCACCACCTCTTGACTGGTTGTCTCAACTGAAATGTGGTAATATCAATGCCATTGGACTCCACAAGTCACAAATTATGTAAAATCTCATGACACCTATCCAAGAACTCTTGAGCATCAATAGTGAGATCACCAGTATAACATGGAGGATCTAACTTCTAGAACTGATCCATCATCTTCTTCTCCTCTATGGTCATAACAGGTCTAATCTCAGTCCTGACTATAGGAATAGGTTGAACTACCCTAACTAGTGGAATTATCGCAACTCCTGGAGTATGAAATGTAGCAGTTGCATTCTCTGGAGTGTGAATAGTTGGGGTTTCTTCTCCCCTTGCAGTCTTGAAAGTAGATTGAATCATAAGGATCATATGACCTATAACAGTCCATCAAAATAACTCAAGATCCGGACCATAATAATCTGAAGCATTAGGGTGGCAATGAAACCCACGGGAACCTGAGTTAAACTTGGTGGAACACATGAACTGGAGCCTGCTCCACAATTGGAGCTACTAGTGGCTCCTCAGAAACTGATCTAGCACAAGCACAAGGAATTGTAGGTGCTCCTCTCACATGTGTGGTTGTACGCGTTGTGGCCTGAACTCTAGACCTACCCCGATCCCCTGCCTGTCACGACTCTGGCATGGGGTACTAGGTCCTGCTCAGCTACTACAAAAGAACGTGTTCTCACCATCTATAAGAGAATAGAAGAGCAAAGATTCAAACTTTAGTATGAAATAAAGTTGTACGATAGAGAAATGAAGAAAGTGAAGTATCTGATTTGTCCCGTAGCCTCTCGAAGATAAGTACAAATGTCTCCATACCGGTCTGTAAGATTCTACTAGACATGCTCATGACCCATAGAACCTATAAATGTAGAGTTCTGATACCAACTTTGTCAAGACCCAAATCCTACCAACGGTCATGATGGTACCTAACCCCTATGGCTAAGTAAGCCAACATCCAATATAGAGAAAACCAACATAATCAAGGCAGAATATAACTGAAGTGGCATAGATAGCAGAATAAGACACCAACAACAAATAGCATATGGATACTACAACATCACATCCCCAAAACTAGGTAATATGGAGTCATGATCTCTAAAGCAAGATATAATAAAATCTCTTAATAATACTGTAATGACCCGGCCGGTCATTCCGTGAGATTTACCCTGTTTCCCCTATTTCTGCATTTTTTATATATCGCTTTTTTGATGTGTTGGATCAGTTGGTTTGGGTCCGAAGTGGTGATGGTGAGAATTTAGGCATTTGGCCTTTTAAAGTAGCCTAATAGTTGAGAAAGTCAACTGAGAGTTGACTTATTGGTAAACGACCTCGGAATGCAGATTTTATGGCTCGAATAGCTTCGTTTCATGATTTGGGACTTAGGAGTGTGTTCAGAATATTTTTGTGATGTCCGGTGTAGACCTAGGCTTGAATTGGCGAAAGTTATTTTTTGGCGATTTCCGGTCTGTAGTGGAAAATAGGCTATCGGGGTCGGAATGGAATTCTGCAAGTTGGAGTAGGTTCGAAATGTCATTTTGGATATGTCTGCAAATTTTCAGGTCAATCAGAGGTGTTTTGGTTAGTTTCGGCGTAGTTGGCGAAATTTGGAAGTTTCAAAGTTCATAGGCTTGAATTTGATGTAAATTCGGTGTTTTCCTGTTGTTTTTGGTGTTTCGAAGGCTCGACTAAGTTCGAATAATGCTATGGTGTGTGTTGGTATGTTTGGTTGGGGCCTCGAGGGGCTCGGGATTGATTTCAGATGGTTAATGGGAAGTTTGGAGTGACTTTGGTAAATTTGCAGGTTGTTGTTACTGGTGTTTTCGCACCTGCGGAAAGGGAGACACATGTGCGGTTCCGCAGGAGTGGAATGGGCTCCGCAGGTGCGAGATTGGGCTGAGTGGGGAGTGTTCTGCAGGTGCAAGGAATTTGTCGCACCTGCGATGTTGCTGGTGCGGAAGGAGCATCGCACCTGCGAAGCCGCAGGTGCGAAGAAGTGGCCGCAGGCGCGGGATTGGCCCGTTAAGTGAGATTCCATAGGTGCGCACCTGGGACCGCAGGTGCGAGTCCACAGGTGCGGCTAATAGTCCACAGGAGCAGAAATGACTGGGCAGAAACAGTATAAAAGGGCCCTCCGCGAAAATTTCTTATTTTTCATCAATTTGCATGCAGGAGGAGTCCTTTGAAGGCGATTTGGAGAGGGAAATTCAAGATTCTTCAACAAAGGTAAGTTCTTTGGTTGATAACATCGTTCCTATGCTATTTTGTTCGGATTAGGATTGAAAATGTAAGGGTTTGAGTAGGAAAAGGTTGGGAAGAAGGGGGTGGAGAATTGGAAATTCTTTTGAGGTTTTGGATAAGCAATTATGATCCAATTTTGATAATTTTGGTATGAGTAGAATCGTGGGAGGACGAGGTTTCTAGTGATGTAAGAACTATCAAATTTTGAGACGTTGTCCGGGGGGCTCGGGTTTGGCCGAATTTCGAGATTTTTGAGTAATTTGATAGTTTTTGATCGGTTTGTGTTCCTTGGTTATATATGATAATGGTAAACTGATTTTGGCTAGATTCGGTGCGATCAGGATCTAATTCGAGGGGAAAGAGCACTGCGGACTAGTGTCACGGTCCGGTAGAGGTAAGTAATGGTTATAAATCTTGTCTTGAGGGTATGGAACCCCGGACTACATATTTTCTCACTGATTTTAGAAAGGCGCACATGTCGGATGACGAGTATGTGGTGCGTACTGATTTTTGGATTGGACTAGGTCCTCTCCGCGGAAACTAATGAGTTGCATATTTACTCAAAACCTTTTGTTAAATCATGTTCAAAAGATTGTTGAAATATTTGGGCTATAAGTCGTGCTTGGGGACTCGTGTCGATCTGTTTAGACCCTTTTGAGGGATTTTTAGTGTCGTTTTCCTCACTATCTGTTGATGATTTTACTCAGCATCATTGTGCATACTGTTTTATTTGAAACTCAGCCTAATTTACACTACATGAGCATTAAAATGACGTTTTCGAGTCGAGTACCCTGTTTTACTAATTCGCCCGAGGGGCCTTTCGAGTGGTTCTATCGAGTGTGGCCGAGGGCCAAGAGTGATGGTGAGGTGATGAGTGATATTATCGCTTGGGCTGAAGGAGCCCCTCCGGAGTCTGTACACACCTCCAGTGAGCGCACCGAGTGCCGAGTGACGAGTGATTGGGAGGCATGAGTGACTGTGAGGTGCTGAGGGATTGTGAGGCATGCCCGAGGGGCTGATTATGAAACATGTTTTTGCCCGAGGGGCTACTTATGATTTTATTTCATTCATTTGCATACCAAATCCCTTTGTTTTAAAGTTGTTTAAAATGTGCATTCTTTAAAGGACTTTTTATGAAGTTGATTTTTAAGACATGATGATTTCGTATATCTATGTTATACTATTGGAATGTAAGGTTGTGCATATTGTGACTTGATGGCATTGATTTTATGTGTTTCCTTGCTACTTAGACTTGATTTATTTTCATTACTACTGAGTTGGCGTACTCACATTACTCCCTGCACCTCCGTATGTAGATTCAGGAGCAGATATCGAGCATTAGTCTTTTTCTGTAGCGGAGCCGGATTTGTGGGATATAGAGGTAGTTGTTCAGCGTTCGCAGCATCTCTGTTTTCCCTTCTTGTTGTATTTAGCTTTGATTCGGAGGTTTTGTATTATAATAATTATTTTGTCTTATTTCCTTAGATGCTCATGACATGTTGGCTCCGAATTTGGGATTGGAAGTATTTTATAATATTGGCCTATTATATTAAGTATTTTCTGTATATTTTTATGAAATGCTTGAGACTTGAATGGGATTTTCAAAAGAAATTGCAAACATGCGGTAGTCGGCTAGCCTAGTTCCACGATAGGCACCATCACGGTCGGTTAGGATGTGGGGTCATGACAGTTTGGTATCAGAGCCCTAGGTTACATAGGACTCAACGGTCATGAGCAGGTTTAGTAGAGTCTTGCGGATCAGTACGGAGACGTTTGTACTTATCTTCGAGAGGCTGCTGAACTTTTAGGAAACATTTCTATCTTTCTTGAACTCTTTCGTGCTGATCTAATGATTCTTGAAATCTGAACTTATGTTGTTTCATTCTCTCACAGATGGTGAGGACACGCCATACTGATCAGAGTGACCATTCACCGGCTAGACCAGCGAGAGGTTGAGGCCGTGGTAGAGGTAGGGGCCAGCCCGCGCAGCAGCTGGGGCAGTACCTCAGGATCCCCCTATCGATCATGATCAGGTTCCCGCCGATGGTGTCCCAACGGGGCAGGATCAGGCACCAGCAGTGCCTATGGTTATTCCGTCTCTTCAGGAGACCCTGTCTCAGTTATTGTCAGTATGCACCGGTTTGGCTCAGGTCGTTGCCATGTCTTCTTCTGCCATCACAGCTTAGGGTATTCAGGCACCAGGGGCAGCACCAGCTCAGCTAGTTTCTCCGGTTCAGGATTATGTGGTCTCTATTATGCCCGAGGACGAGCAGCGCAGGTTGGAGAGATTCATCAGACTTCAGCCTCCAACTTTCAGCGGTACAGAGGGCGAGGATGCCCAGGGATTTATAGATAGGTGCTAGAGTATACTATGCACCGCGGGTATTTTGGAGACCAGTAGGGTCTCATTTGTTACATTTCAGTTTACGGGTGCTGCCTTTACCTGGTGGAAGTCTTTCGAGAGGCATAGACCGATTGATTCAGCACCTCTTACCTGGAAGCAGTTCTCCATGATCTTTTTGGAGAAGTATGTTCCTCAGTCCCACAAAGAGGAGCAGCGTAGGAAGTTTGGGCAACTGCGCCAGGGAGAGTTATCAGTTACTCAGTACGAGATGAGGTTCTCCGAGTTGTCTAGGCATGCTTCTGATATTATCCCTACTGATAGGGAGAGGGTGAGGAGGTTTGTAGATGGTCTTTCTTATCAGCTTAGGTTATTTATGATTCAAGAGAGAGTATCGGTTGCTTCATTCGAGCAGGTTGCTGACATAGCTCGAGATATTGAGTCTGTTCGTCGCCAGGAGCGGGAGGAGAGGGAGGCTAATAGGCCTCGTGGTTCGGGCAGTTCCAGTGGTGCTCACTTCAGGGGACAGTTTCAGCAGGGTAGGGTCCGTTCATTCAGGCCTCCTCAGTCGGGCCGCCAAGCATATAGTGGTGTATCTTCGGGGCAGGGTCCCCGTGGTTCTCAGACAGGCCGCACTTCATTTGGTGCCCTCCCAGCTCTAAGTGCAGCTCGAGCCCCTCCAGTTCACGGTTTTTCTATACAGGAGTCTTCCAGTGGCCGTATGGGTGCTAGGGGTTTCTATCAGTCCCCGCCTCCAGCTCCAGGGAGTTGTTTTGAGTGCGGAGAGTTTGGGCATGGGTGGAGGCAGTGTCCCCGCCGTTTCGGTGGATCTTCTCAGCCGAGGGGCCAACCCTCGACTTCACCTCCAGTCACTTCACCACCCACCAGGGCAGCCAAAGATGGTGGTCAGTTAGCCAGAGGCCGCCCTAGAGGGGGAGGTCGAGCAGGGGGAGGTCAGGCTCGCATGTATGCATTTCCAGCCTGGCCGGAATCTATGGCCTCAGATTCCGTGATCGCAGGTATTGTTTCAGTTTGTTGTCATGATGCCTTGGATTTGTTTGACCCTGGTCCCACATATTCCTATGTTTCTTCATATTTTGTCGATTTACTGGTTTATTCTCGTAGGTATTCATGCAATTGATGAACAACGTGTTTCAGCCTTATCTTGATTCCTTCATCATTGTGTTCATTGATGACATCCTGGTTTATTCTCGTAGCCAGGAAAAGCATGCTCATCATTTGAGAGTTGTGTTACAGAGGTTGAGGAAGGAGAAGCTCTATGCGAAATTCTCCAAGTGTGAGTTTTGGCTTGGTTCGGTAGCTTTCTTGGAGCACGTGGTGTCCAGTAAGGGGATTCAGGTTGATCCAAAGAAGATTGAGGCAGTGTAGAGTTTGCCCAGACTGTCCTCAGCTACAGAGATTAGGAGTTTCCTTGGTTTGACAGGTTATTACCGTCACTTTGTGGAGGGATTCTCTTTTATTGCTTCGCCTTTGACCAGATTGACCCAGAAAGGTGCTCTATTCAGATGGTCTGATGAGTGTGAGGAAAGCTTTCGGAAGCTCAAGTCAGCATTGACTACAACTCCAGTACTAGTTTTGCCTGTTGGTTCGAGTTCTTACACAGTTTATTGTGATGCTTCTAGAGTTGGCTTGGGAGCGGTATTGAT
>ML345139.1:7441-27329 GCA_005239505.1 Nicotiana paniculata | reverse complement strand
GGGGGGGGGGGATTAAATGACTATTTTCTAAATAGCCAACGGCTATGGCTATTTTTGACGGCCCAACGGCTGTTTTTTAATTTTTCCAAATGGCTCTTCTTTTTTTTAAATTTACTGTTGGGACTATTTGGCCCGCTAAAAGACCGGTCTGGTCCCGGTCCCTTGGGGGGCGAAACGGTCCCGAACCTAACGGTTCGAAGCCAAGAACCGATCCACAAGATCAGCCCAGATCCACATTTATTGATCCTACCGGTTCTGGCCCGTTTGAACCGCGGTCTCGGACCAGCCTACTTGCCACGCTTAAATGCTCTCTATTTCTCGGTATTAATTTCTGTTTCTAATTCTTGGAAATAGAGGTTGCAGCTGTCTGACTGTCCTTAAGTGTTGTTAATAAATTTAATTCTCCTAATTGCTAAAGCAAGCTGTGAAATAATATTGTATGTGCATGACAACGAGCGAGATAAACACCTTTAAGTGGTTCGTTTTTTGTTTCTTTCTTTCCATGTGGGGCATGAAATATTAAATATTCTTCAAATTTAGAAGTCGTTGAAAATAATTCGTGGTATTTTCTTTTGCTTGTCTCCTCGAAGCGCTTTATTTAAATTTTAATTTCTTAAATTACGTTGGCCGCATTTGGTGGAAATAATTTGGTTTGGAAGTTTAAATTCTTAGACATCAAGTCAGAAAAATATTTCTTTATATCTGTTTTCGTTACAAAACCAGAAAAAATTTGACAGCGCAATTCTGTTTGTGTTATCTTCTTTTTCTATTTTCGTTATAAAACCAGAAAAAATATTCTGTTTTCGTTACAAAGGAAGAAAAGAGTTCGAGGCATTAATTGCTCAGATTCGTAAACTTTTACCCAAAAACTAGTACTTAATCGACAATATTATTAAGTTCAAGTCACTATAAAAGTTAACATGTACATGTAATATTAAATTGAATCAAAACCAAAAGAAAAAACCTAATAAAAACCGTAATATTTACACAAAGTTTGATCATGTGACAATCTAACAGGGCACTCATGCAGTACCCACAAAAAAAGTTCAAAAAATAAAA
Organism: Nicotiana paniculata; assembly: GCA_005239505.1. Classification (NCBI taxonomy): domain Eukaryota; kingdom Viridiplantae; phylum Streptophyta; class Magnoliopsida; order Solanales; family Solanaceae; genus Nicotiana; species Nicotiana paniculata. The sequence continues at coordinate 26,270 of ML345139.1, read as the reverse complement.
ATATATAAATTAAATCCCTTAAAAAGGGGTCTTGACTTCTTATACATCTTATCGCTCTGCTTCTTAAAGTAAACAAAATTGTGAAAAAATTGGTAAACTATGTGTAAAGGCTCAAGCCGGAGAGACAGAAGTAAAGCCAAATTTATCAGACAAATTAGTTCTTGTCAAAGGTGAAAAATGCTCCATTTGCTGAATAAATTGCACGTCGTGAACCAAAGGATTATCTGTTCTACCCGGAGGAGAACCTGAGTAACATGACGACGATTTTCTTCCATCTCTAGTCTGCATTCATACATTCTCTTGTTAAAAAAGCAAATAAAAATGATCTCCTCATATTCAGATTCAGACATTTTAATTATAGAAAAGAAAACCAAACACAATTTTAGGGATATCCCATTGATGAAGCAAATGTATATATCAACAAAAAGAATTAGTCTATCAAAGTTCCCAAAAGCTTCCAATTTCAGCTAAAATTCTTGGCTTAGATAACAAACCTTATCAGCAACAATGTTGAGAATCCCACTTCTTCCATCAAAATTCTTCTGGCTGATGATCACATGAATTTCCAAATATTATCTCTCAAAAGATCAATTACAATACTCCATTACATTAAAATAAATTGAGAAATAAAAATATAAAAAAGTAAAAAATTGGAGTAAAAAGTGGAATAAAAGAAGAAGTACCTATTATCGTTGTAATTCAGGGATTTGAGGAATTCAGGAATAGTTGAACCAGCAGGTCTTCTAGGTTTAGGGCAAATAGGTGGAACATTATTTCCTCCATTATTCAGCTTATTTTTCTCCTCAACAAAAATGCTCTTCACTGAAGAATGATGCATCTGTCGTCTACTAATTTAACATGTAAAGAAAAAGTGTAGTTCTACTAATTAAATGTCACAAGTACAACAACTTGTGACAGTTTCTATAGCTGGTCCTGCTTATTTATACCTTTTCAAAAAATGGTAATGACAATTTTTTCACATCGGCCACAAGTTTATCTCAAAGACAGTGAAAAAAAGAGATAAAATAGTAAAGTATAGTGGGCTTATAGAAGTTAGTTATAGTGAAAATACGAAGAGGCCATTGCTTGGCCAAGATTTTACGTAGAGTAAGGTCTTTGACTAGAGTTTTTTACTCCTATTTCTTCTCCATTTTATCATCTGGACAATAATTACTGCTCCAAGTGTTTAACTTTTCCCAATATTTTTGCGTTCATTATTTAACTCTCGGCTTATGTTTTAACAATTTGTTTCCTTTTATCACTTAAAATGTCAAATTTTTTAAATTTATAGTAACCAATATCTATTTTGCAGTCTAAATTATCAACCTTTATTGTTTTCACTTTTTTTATTTTAATCTTTATTATGAAACATGTCAATTTTTATAGTGAATTTCTTGCGTATCCACTTATAAAATAAATAAATTTATTTATAAAGAATAAAATTCGAAAAAATAAAATTTAAGCATATATATAGTGTTGGAATCGGACATTGATGCAACTTATCTTTGAGGAGTCATATCTAATTCTTATTTAGTGAGATGATCAAATTATTGGTACTACAGTATACTTGCATGTGATTTAAAATGAATAATAAATATGACATAACAATAAATATATATCTTCCACGTCTTAATATGCTTTTAGTAGCATTAGCCTGTATGTGTTACTCTTGTTAATCATCTAATATTCTTTAAGTAACATTAGCCTGTCTTGATATTGTTATTAGATGAACAACAAGAGTAACACATATCTTAGAAGGTATAAATTCTGCATTTGACCATTTTCACATTAAAATTTTCATTGTGAATTGATCAGGTCATGCAGGAACAAGGTTCAAGTCTACCGGTCTGGTAGGATGCCTCAACTATATACATCACTGTAATTTTACTTGACACCTACGCTTTGCATATTTTTCATTCGGTCCAAGAAGTAAGAGGTCGAAGTCCTGTCTCAGGGAATGAACTTGAATTCTAGTGATGCTTTTTCTATTGGGTATGGCTTCAACTATTCCCCCAGCCTGTCAATTAGTTAACCATCGACATATTTTAGTTCAATTATGCTTGTTTAGAAACAAAGGAGAAGGACAAGGGTCGCTAGGCCAGAAAAGCGATAACTAAAAAATTTACTCAAGTAAGATTCGAACCTACATACGACCAATCGGTTAATAGCGGACCGCTCTACCGATTCATTCCATACTAGAAATAATCGTAGGAAATTTTTTGATAACCTGGATTCCTATTTCTCAATGATATTCGACGATGAAGACAATTGGTTGAATCCCGTGAAATCATTTCATAGAAGTTCATTAATATCTTCTTTTTATAAAGCAAATCGACTTTGATTCTTTAATAATCCACATCACCTATGCTTCTATTGGAACACAAGATTCCCCTTTCCTGTAGAAAATGCATGTATCAATAATTCTGATTTTATGTATGGACAGACCATTAACTAAAATATGTCGATGGTTAACTAATTGATGGGCTGCGAGATCAATTTCTAGTTGCATAGCTTTATAATAGTTTTGCAAAGCTTCCGCATAATTTCCTTAAGATTGAGCTGACATCCGTTACGGTCTTCTAGGTACAATGCTTGAATCAATAGAGAAGTAGAGCCAAAACTATACAAGTTTCAATAACATCAATTAGTTGATTAAATATTAAATTAAAGTAAAGTAAAGGCTCCAGTGTATAGCGAAGACCTCACCGTTTAAGAAGTAACTATAGCAACGAATGAACACACTATTTATTTCTTTTTATTTCTTTTATTTACTAGATTTTGATACCTAAGAAAATATAATTTTTTATTTATTTCTTATTTCGCAGTGAAATACCTAAAAATAATTGTGGTCGGGAAGGTTAGAGTAGCCAAAGCCATTGAAAATTTTATTTTATACATAGAAAAAATCCGTTTTGTTATTAATAAACTGGAAGGGAGAAAAGAATAATTGAAAGAAAAGTAATCGATTAGTTATTCGTCAAAGTTTCAAACAAACTCCTCCTCAGGAGGCTAGATGGGGCGATTCGGGTGAGATCCAATATAGATCCAACTTTCGATTCACTTGTAGGATCCGCGCGGTCCCATAGACTTTTTTTAAGGATTCCAATTTAAAAAAAGAATTGATAGTTTTTATTTCTGTTGTATCAATTATCATTTCAACAAAGGTTGGAAATTGTCCGAGTTTATTCATTTCTTTATTATTTTAAAAAATCTTATAGAGGATAAATTTCGACGTGAGCAGACTTGAGGTGACCAAACTTCAGCGTCGCTTCTTTTACTAACAATTTAACAACCTGTGAATGCAACATAATGTATTCGGGTGTGTTTAGTACATATGATGGAAAATAGTTTATGAAAAATATTCTTTTTCAAGAAAATAAGTTATTTTCAAATGTTTGATTATTAAAAAATATTTTTTTCATGAAAAATAACCCGAGGGGAGAAGCGACTTCCTTCACTTTTGGGCGGAAGTCAATTTCCTTCCTGATTGTCTCTATTTTTAACTTAATATTATTGCTTTAACCAACATTTGGACATTATTCTCAATCTTTATTATTCAATAATATTGTCGAAGCACTTAGCGTGTTTGATATAATTAACTAAAGTCCTTTTTAATGAATACTATTTATTGGTGTTAAATTGGTGAGTGAAAATATTTTTTAGAAAATGACTTATGTATCCCCTTTATTAAATATTTTCTTAGGAAAACATAAGTCATTTTCAGTTCCCCTAAAACGAAACACACATCGTCGAGCTTACATCATAATAATAACAACTAATTCAAGGATAAAAAGAGTGCAATTCAGCATGAATTGTTCTTAACGTAGTGTGACGGTTACTACCACCAAGGATTATAGTGAGATGGGCATTCCTTCTTTGTTTTAAGTAACGGTCTCGGATTTGAATCTTGGGAATGGAAGAAATAATGTTAGTTAGGAAGCGCTTCCGCATGAATTCAGATTAGTTGGGCATCAATATGAGTATCACATACTGAGTGAGAAACAAATATTTTTTAGTGTTACCTGATGAATGCGAAGACAAAAAATAAGTAGCGTAATAGATATGAGTATCAAATATCGGGCGAGAAGTATAAAATAAGTAGTTTAACGGTACCCGATGAATGCAGATATAAATATAAATCCGACAGATATAGAAGTTAGCAAGCTTTTAGAAATTTTCATGACATAATTAAGCAAATTGATGCATCTATAATGTCGATAAAGTAAAACAAATAAGAAGCAATAGAGTTATGGCTTTAATTAAACTTAGTTCTCTCATGTATAGGTTATTTGTAACGTAAGTATTATCTTATTTGTTTCTTTGATTAATCAGGATTGAGAGTATTTTTGTTACTAATTCCTGAAGGAACGAGTTTTTTAGTTGCTAACTAATTTAACTAATTAGGTGTATTAGTAGTGGTAGTTAGACATGTGTATATTAGATCAGTTCATTCTCTTCTTAGCTCACTTTCTTCTCCAGTCGTTAATAATAATGGAGTTTTCTCTGATTGCTTCTTCTCTAAGTTCATCATGCATGTCCTCTTCTATGGAAACTTAATATGGTATCAGAGCGGTCGATTTAACTCCGTTGTGTTTTTTCTTCTGTCAATCTCATAACTCTGATCTTCGATTTAAAATTCCACTTCGTCGGCGATCGTCTTCCGAGAGCTAGGGTCTTCAATTCAGAGCAAAAATGGCAATTGATGAAGGATCGAATGCTGAGATTGTGATAGGGCACACTCATCCCATGTATTTGCAACCTTCGGTCACGCCGGGAGAACATCTGATTGAATTCAAGCTAATAGGGATTGAGAACTACAACCTGTGGTCTAGATACATGAGAATTGGACTCTTTACGAAGAACAAAATCGGATTCATTGACGGAAGCTGTAAGAAGGAAAATTTTGAGCAAAATTTGCATGATCAACGGGAGAGATGCAATGTATTTGTGCTGTCGTGGATAATGAATGTTTTTACCAAGGAGCTCTATAGCACTGTAGTCTATGGATCTTCTGCATACAATGTGTGGAAGGATTTGAAGGAACGTTTTGACAAAAGGAACATTTATAGAATCTACGATTTACATCAGGAAATTATAGCTCTTAAGCAAGGTTTAGCGCCAGTATCCGCTTACTATTCTAAACTAAAGGATCTATGATATGAGTTTGATGGTACGACACCTACTCCTTCATGCATGTGTCCTGAATCGAATTTCTGGAACATATTCAACAACAACGTCTGGTGCAATTTTTGAGTGGTCTCAATGAGTCATTTGCTCAAGAAAAAGGGCAGATAATGTTGATGATTCCAACTACAAACATCAATGAAGCCTATGTGATGGTTGTGCAGGATGAGAGTCAGCGAGCCAAGGCAGCTAGCATCAGTAATTTAGAAATAGGAGCCCAGGCAATAGTATATAACATAGGTCATGTAGCTAACCCAGTGGCTTCCAGTACAGGTTATGGAGCTAATGTTGTAGGTTACAACACAGGTCAAACATACACCAGAGGCTACAAGCAAAAGAATCAATTGTACTGTGACTATTGCAAACAAAAGGGTCACACTAGGGATGTCTGTTACAAACTAGTAGGCTATCCTGCAGATTTCAAACCAAAGAGGAAGACTTTTGGAAGGAATGTAACTGCAGCACATCATGTGCAGATGGACAAATCTACATGCCCTGATGAGCAGATGGAACGTACAAAAGCTGCACCAGCAGGACATTTCTTTACAGAGAAGCAATATCATCAGTTGCTGCAAATGTTCAACCATACCAACACCAACACTTCAGTTGATACAGCAACCCATGCTAAGATCACAGGTATACCACTGTCACTTCTGAGTATGATCAAGGAAAATAGATGGATTATAGACGCAGGAGCTACAAATCACATGGTGTCTAGCCTACATTTATACATTGACTATGTGGAGCTGTATGAAAAAAGTTCGAGCAAAGTGCAATTGCCTACTGGAGAGACAAGTGTAATTACACATTTAGGGACTTCCAGTATATTAGATGGCATGATGAACAAGAATGTACTTTATATACCTAAATTTAGGTAAAATCTGTTATCAGTGTCTAAGCTGACCAAGGATTTGGGCTTAGTTCTTGCCTTCTTTCCTGTCTGCTGTATATTCCAGGACATTTACAGTGGCAAGGTGAAGGGGATTGGTAGAGTGGATCATGGACTATATGTGCTAGACCAGACTGTCAAGAGTAACACCCAGGAAGGACTGCCTATTGGCCTTATATCTTCTACACTGCCTGTAAATAGAATAAATGGTACCTTAAGGCATAAAAGGTTAGGTCATGTACCTATGAATACTATGAAAATGATACCTATGTTTGGAAACACAAAGTTTGTTAATTGTGATGATCATTGTTCTGTATGTCCTTTGGCTAAACAAACACGTCTACCTTTTCCAGATAGTACTAACAAGAGTAATGCATTAGGTGATCTTATTCATGCAGATGTATGGGGACCCTTTAGGGTACCCACCCATGATGGCAAATAATATTTCTTAACTCTTGTGGATGATTTCAGTAGGTTCACCTGGGTTTGCCTCATGAATTCTAAGGATGAATCAATTCTGGTGTTAAAATTCTTCATTGCTTTGATTAAAACAAAAATTTCTTCCACTGTCAAAACTCTTAGAACGGACGATGGAGGAGAATTTTTCAGTAACCAGCTTAAGGAGTTGCTGAATACAGAAGGTATTACACACAAAGCACGTGTCCATACATACCTCAACAAATGGAATAGTAGAGAGGAGACATAGATACATCTTGGACACTGCCAGGTCATTGAGGTTCCATGCAAATCTGCCTTTAAAGTTTTGGGGAGAATGCATTATGACTGCAGTGTATTTGATCAACATAATCCCCTCAAGTATATTGGGTGGGAAATTCCCATTTGAATTGGTGTTTAACAAAAATCCTTCACTAGACCATCTCAGGGTGTTTTGATGTCTTTGCTATGCTGCAAACTTGAAAAAAAGGGATAAGTTCTTTGCCAGAGCTGTTCCTACAATATTCTTGGGTTATTCTTTAACTCAGAAGGGTTATAAACTATTTGATCTATCTAATCATGTAGTTTTTGTTAGCAGAGATGTTATTTTCAAGGAAGACAACTTCCCATTTATGCAGATGTCGAGTGAATCAAGTTCAGTGGCTCCATCTACACATCCTAATCACCATGTGAATATTACAAACTTTGACACTCATCATGAGTCAATTACACTTCCCAATGATGATTCTGCATCTGATACAATACCCATGGGTTCTCCACTCCCAGATGTACAGGAAGATAATTTATTCAGCAGCCCTATTGATGATCCTATTACATCACCTATTGTTGATACTTCTACATCACCTACTGCTGGTCCTACAATTACTGCACATTCACCACCACCTCAATATGGTGACAACTTTGAACCTCGCAGGACCTACAGAATTTCTAGGCCCCCCATTTGGATGCAGGACTATGTGAGTTCCCAGAAGAGTGCCTACGTTATTTCTAACTCTGTCAGCTATCTTCAACTGAAACCTCACTACTCCAAATGCTTGGTTGCTTATTCTTCTGAGACAGAAACAAGATCTTTTGTTGAAGCTGCTAAGGATCCTAAATGGGTTGATGCTATGCAACAAGAAATTCAAGCCTTGGAGGATAACCAGAGTTGAAGCTTAGTGCCACTACCACCTAGGAAGCAGCCTATAAGGTGTAAATGGGTATTCAAAATTAAATATCAGGATTCAGGTGAGGTCGAGAGATACAAAGCTCGACTTGTAGCCAAAGGCTACACACAGAAGGAGGGTCTTGACTACACTGATACTTTTTCACCTGTTGCTAAAATGGTGACAATAAGATCAATTGTAGCACTAGCTGCTTCCTTTGGTTGACCTCTTTATCAGATGGATGTTCATGATGCCTTTTTGCAAGGCGACTTAGTTGAAGAAGTTTACATGCTTATCCATCCAGGTTTCTCTAAAGGGGTTGCCAAGCAGGGGAGTATCTTGTATGCGGGCTACATAAGTATCTATATGGCCTTAAGAAAGCATCCCGACAATGGAACATCAAGTTATCTAAGGCACTACAGACCATGAGGCTCTCCCAAAGCCACTATGATTACTCTCTATTTACCAGGAAAACTGATATTTACAATGTCCCAGTGCTAGTCTATGTGGATGATTTGATAGTCACTGGGTACAACATTACAGAAATTAACAGGACAAAGGACAACTTGCAACAGTTCTTTAGAATGAAGGACCTTGGAGAATAAAAATTCTTTCTTGGGATTGAATTTGCTCGATCAGATAAAGGCATATACATGAGCCAACACAAATATAATTTAGAATTGATTTCAAAACTTGGACTAGTAGGAGCCAAACCTTCTAGCACACCATTAGAAGTAAACCAAAAGTTGACTTCTGTTGATTTTGAAAAATTGGCTTCTTCCTTTGTAGATACTGCCCAAGACCCTCTCTTGAAGGATGCTAGTGAGTTTCAAAGATTGGTGGGAAGGTTACTATACTTAACAATGATTAGGCCGTTTATATCATTTGTTGTACAAACCTTAAGTCAGTACATGCACTCTCCAAAGCAATCTCATCTAGATGCAGCCAGAAGAGTTGTCAGATATGTCAAAAGTGCACCAGGGCAAGGGCTGTTGTTACCTTCATTTGGTGATGGAACTTTGAAGGCATATTGTGATGTTGATTGGGGAGCATGCCTTCAAACTAGAAGGTCAGCCACTGGCTACTCAGTGTTCTATGGAAATGCTTTGATCTCTTGGAAATCAAAGAAGCGGGAAATAATGGCAAGAAGTTCAGTTGAAGCTGAGTTTAGAAGCATGGCTTCAACTGCAGCAGAAATTGTGTGGCTCATTGGTCTGTTTGGTTAGTTAAATGTCAAACTGCAATTACCTGTTGCTCTATTTTGTGATAGCAAGGCAGCAATCCAAATCGCAGCAAATCCTATTTTTCATGAACTCACAAAACACATTGACATTGATTGTCATTTCATCAGAGAGAAGATAAAGGTTGGTATCATCAAGACTATACATATGAACACTAAGGAGCAGATAGCAGATTTATTGATTAAGGGACTTGGACGAACACAACACCATTATTTGCTTTGCAAGCTTGGAGTGAAGAATATTTTTCTACCCTCCAGCTTGAGGGGGAGTATTGAGTCGGGATAGTATATGGTTCAAAGTATAATGCATGTACAGAGAGTTTAGGGGTCAAAGTGTACAAGATAGAAGCTGGTAACTAATTTAACTAATTAAGTGTATTAGTAATGGTAGTTAGACATGTGTATATTAGATCAATTCATTCTCTTCTTAGCTCACTTTCTTCTCTCGTCGTTAATAACAATGGAGTTTTCTCTGATTGCTTCTTCGCTGAATTCCTTATGCATATCCACTTCTATGGAAACTTAATATTTTATTCATTTCTCTATAGGTAGGAAAAAGTTTAGTGGCAACATAATAATTTATAATTTTATTGAACATGGAATAGTAATAATGAATATAAGAACGGAATCTGAAACCATAACTTTTTATAATACTAACTTTTTATGTTTAATTTTCTGTCTCGATTCCTAAATGGAAACCCGGTTAAAGTTTTGATTTAAAAAGTACTCAAGTTTACAATTTTCATTTTTTCTTTTGTTTCCTTCTCCTTCTGGGTTTCCTAAATGGAAATGAGTTTGAATTAGGATTTGAAAAGTAACGTTAAAGAGTTTCCTATTTGCTTATTAATTTCCTAAACTGAGAATCCAACATAGATTAGGATTAGATTGCCATATAAGAGAAATAGTTTTATCTCTAATTCTACAAGCTCTTTTTCTTGAGAGCTCTATTACAAATACGTGGTATCTAAAAAGCTATGACATCATTGTATGTGTCCTCTATTTGCTGAAAAATTCATCTTCCAATCGGCCCTAGAAATGCAACTAATTGCCATATTCAATCAACAAAAATTAGTAGAGTAATAGTAAACCTATTTTCATCAGTTGGTCGTTCTCTAACGTTAGGGTTTATCAAAATTAACACACACGATAGTTTTATGCCTAATTCAGGACTAGCGGGATTCATAGGTGTTGCTTGAAATGATAAAGGAAGATGGATAGGAGGATTCTGCGGGCGACTTAGCATGAGAGCGACATCAGGTCTTACACATAAGTTATGGGCTATACATGCAGTCTGACTTTAGTAAAAAATTACAACTTGAAAAGGATAATAATCTAAACCGACTCGAGAGATGCCCTAATGTGGCTAACTGTGAAAGATAACATCGCTAAAAGTCACCCCGATCGAGTTGTGATGGAAGAATGCAGGAGCCTCATTTCCAAACTTGGAATTACTATAGTCCATACTTTGAGGCAAAGAAATACTTGTGCTGATCACTTGGCGAAAATGGGAAGAACACAAAAAAAAAACTTGGTAATATTACATTGTCCACCATATTTTATACAACAATTACTTCTAATGGACATGGCTGACGTAGCATACCTTATGTATCCAAAGCATGCAACCTTGGAGAGGGGTATGACAAAAATATTGTGAAGTTATAATATTTTGTAAAAGCGAAAAGAATATAATTACATTGAAAGATGAACACTATGATCATTATGAGTAATCTCTAATTATCTTCTCTTTGTTTATTCTAACATTTTCTTTAAACTGTATAGTCGTTGCTAACGTTTTTTATTATTTTATTTAGTTATACAAAAAAAAGAATAAAAGGTGTAAACCAGTATATCAAATTTGTAGTCAGGAGAGGTCAATGGTTGAATCGCTAAAAATGTTACAAGTCCAAAGTATCCTAATAACACATAGTTATATTTTAGGAAATCTTTAACTTATCTGAACATAAACACATTTGGTAAAGTTGAAACCATACATGCATGGTTGTCAAAATTAGCTCACTCATATGTTACTCGCCCTACATTTGACGGTTTGGGTGAGTGATATAATTAAGGATAGGTTAAACTTGAGAAGTAGTCTTTGGTGAGTTATGTCCCAATAAACAACAGTATTTTAAAAGCCGGAGGCATGAGACCAGCCGTTTTACTTAATAAGGGGCAAGGCATAAGCCTCGAGACATGGGGCATAAGCCCCACAAATCTTTAAATTTTTTAATTTATAATTAATAATATAATATTATAACACAAAAATATATAAAAAAAATACTTTTAAAGTCCAAGAAAACTAAAAAGAATTAAAATAAATATAAGAAAATAAAATATCTAACATGACAAGCAAGTATAAATAATGCAATACTATTAAAATTACTATGAAATATAAATCAAGTATAACACTTTCAAACAATTAAAAAGCATATTTAAAAAAATATTGTCAAACTGCATATTTTACTTCTCTAAAAGTAAATTACTATAAATTTTATCAATGTTGCAATTTAAATATTACTCCTTCATGAGTAAATACAAAATTACTTTTAAATAGTAAATTAATAAATGTGTGATAATTTTGAGAAACATAGAACTAAAACACGAAAATATAGCAAGTAAAGATATAAATTTGGTTATTTCCTGAAGAAATGTTCAAATGATATTCACCCTCACGTTGTTCTCTTTAGTAAATATGCAATACTATAGTTCGTTATTTAAGTTATTCATAATTTTCATACTCCATTAAATGAAAAGAACTTTAATCATTCATTTGTTAAAGAATTTTGAGAGTCAATTGTGCTAATTAGTGTATTCGACGCATGATGTGCATAGGAACTATTGGACGATCCACGAGCGTTAAGCGTTAGACGTGTTTATAATCTGGCGCTTGGAGGCGTAAGCATCACAGAACTAAGCCCCACATATGAGCCTCAAGGTGTTTTAATAGTGCCCCGCCTTGGGGCGAGTCCCAAAAAGCCTTGTAAAATACTGATAAACATTAGTAAATATTACGATCTATATTTGGGTGAAATTAAAAAAATAACCAGATTTACAAGTGGTAATTGAAAAATAACCACAAGTTCAAAAGTAATCGAAATTCAGCCTCTTTTCATGTAAAGATAAATCTGAACGAAAACACTGTTCAAAATGTGAAAAATATTCCAGCATAATATACTGGAGTTCGGATGTTTTTACATGTGAACTTCCAGCATACTATACTAGAGTTCCAGCATAATATGTTGGAAGTTCATACACAGGTGCTCCAATCTCCACTAAATTATGCTGGAATTTTCCGTGTGCTGGAATTCCAGCATGATATGCTGGAAGTTCATATACAGGTGCACCATTCTCCAGTATATTATGCTGGAACTTTCCATGTTGCAGTAAAATAGTGGCTATTTTTCAATGACTTTGCAAACGCTGTCTATTTTTTAATTACCAATCCGAAAACTGGCTAGCTCGTGCTATTTTTACCTATATTTTGCTCAACCTATTTGATCAACCCAAATTTGACATAATCTGCCCATCTGATACCCTAAGATACAAGCTTATTTTGCTATATTATGCACACCGTCCATACTTGTTTTATTTTCTTCTTTAGGTGCATACACTGTGAATTTCATTAATAACCATTGTATCTCTAACTAACTGATTCCTCACCTTCTGACAACCAAATAAAGAAACACAAATGTCTTAAATAAGTCTCAAATTTATCAACCTCTAGCCATTAGTCATAGACTTACCAAAACTAGCCAAGTACATATAAAAATTAAAAAACCAAATAAATAAGGTTCTTTTCTCAAAGAATCACGTGCAAAAATCACCTTCCATATTTTGAAGCGTGATTAGCAAACATTAAATGAAAGACGGAAAAGAAATTCCATGGATGAGTTAGCAAAAATATACAATATTTCAAAAATCTAAGCAAAAAAGAAACATTTTCAATGAGTATAGTTGAAATTCATTGAAAACATATAGATAAGTCAATATACAAAATTTGAGGAGAATTTGAGGCGATTTGGACGGGTTTTGTATCAAAATTCGTAATTAAATCGAGTTTAAAAATTCTTATACGACACATGTATCAAACATGTATCACGCATGTATCTCACACACAGGTATACATGGATATACATGTGATACATAATTGATACAAATATGATACATATTTGATACACAAATGATACACGTGTGATACACATATCATTTTTTTCATGTTCAGTTTTTACTTCGAATTTTTAATTCAAACCACCTTAAAACTTCACCAATCATCCCAAAACTGAGATTCAAACTCCTTAAGATGTACCCAGTCTGTTCTAATAACACCCACTCAAAATAAAACAAAATTTTGATATTTTTTGCTACAAATAGCTAATTGGCTATTAGTAATATTAATAACATTTTATGAATTGGTCATTTTTTATAATGAATTACTTATAAATGGACATAGCTGGTAGTTTTCCAATAAAGAAGAGGTATAAATCCCGAGCATTTTGTTTCTTTCCTTTTGGATGAGAGTCCATAGCGTAAGGCCAACGACCCCAAAAGTTTCTGTGAAATGCGCCTCACATTGGATTTTGCAGGTGAACTTCGAACTCCTTTTAAAGTTTAATTAGCTTTTACTTATAATCTGTTTTAATCTTACTCAAAAACCATGAAACCATTTTCTCACCACTCTTCAACACCAAAGAGAGAATAAGCAGCACTCTTTTGGTTACCCTACAAAACACAAGTCGCGAGAACACCAAAAAAAAAACATTCGTGCCCTAAAAAAAAAGGGCTTAAGGTTTCATCAAACCAATATATATTACTAACTTGTTTTGACATGGGATTGACCTAGCTGGACAACAATCATATGCCAACATGAAGACAAGAGGAAACAGCACACAGATCAGACACTTCATTCCAAGAACTCTGGTTATTTAAACTTATCTTCCTGGTTTGAAGCAACATTTTGAAATGAGAAAAACACACTACAGCTGTTACGACTAGGAAATGGACTACCCTGCAATGCTGCAAAGTGAAGGACAAATAAAACATGGCAACAGCAATTCGCTTGTACAATGAGCAGATTAAAAGTTAGTTAGATGAGAAATCTAGTCATTTGAGAAGCCAAAGCCATAATGTTTCTCCCCCCAGCGAAATGGACCAAACACGCAATAACACTAAAGTAAACTTGAGCAGATGTTGGGGCAAACATCTACACAGTCAGTAAATTGGTCCCAAATTTGGTCCGCCCAAGCTGTATTATGGATACAGAATGGCAGGGTGATCTAAATTTAAAAATGTTGAAAAAAACTAAATTTATAAATCTCACACTAAGATAAGCAAAAGGCGTCCTGTCGACAAATAATACTATATAGACAACAACCTAACCCTAAAAATACAGACTGCTGATTTATGCACTGAAAATACTAATAAAGCAAAAGATAAACAGTTGAAATAAAGAGAAATGAAAGAAAAGAAATAAAGAGTAAGGTAGAGTCCATATCTAACAATTTTATAGCAAGGCATCTGTGCTATATGTCCATAACACTGACAAAATTATAGCAAGGCATTTGCTAGATGTCTATAAACAACTTGTCACCCTCAAAGATCGATATAGGGCCAATAAATTAATAAACTGGAACCAATTAAAACATTATAACGTGTGATTCGTTGGCCATTGCACTTGTGGTCCTAAGCCAAATATCTTTCCAACTAAAGCTCCATCGAAAGCACAAACCAAGAACAGAGAAAGAGAGATTTGATAGATGCAGAAACACATCCAATAACAAATAAACATATATAGAAATCTCAAGACAATGTTTGGTTTTATGCACAAGTCATGAATTATATGTATCCCAGTCAAATGTAGGTTGTGAGAACACCTCATAATCAGTCGGCCCTTCAACAATGTTGTCAACAGTCTGTATGCCTTGTAATAGAGCTGGCTGAAAAGCATCATTATCAGAAGGCAAAATTTTATACATCACTAACAACCCGAGTGTGAATATGGCTTGAAGCTTTGTTGAGTCTCCTCGTACAGAAAAGAAAAGTAGCATTGCCAAGAGAAACAAGTCAACACAAAACCTCATGATACTCAATACAGTATCCATCAACCTCCCATCATTACCGGCAGGGAAACCGCGCACTCTGTATACAAACAGGAAGTTGTACTTGTCAACCACATACCTGTACCCAAAGTAAACTGCACCAACAGGAACCACGAGAGGAGCAAATGAACAATAGATCAGGGTCAGGGCGAATATTGTCAAATTGAAAGCATAATATTGTGCAAAATCAAACTTTGGCTTTGGAACTGGTGAGGTTCGGCTGACTGGAGGGTATTCAGACAAATCTTGTCCTGGGAAATCAATTCCATCTGGAGAGGAATCATTTAAAAATCCATTGTTGTCAACCACAGTTGAACTCCTTTCATGAATTAGAGGCCTCTCCAAGCTATCAATGTCTTGATTTTCCAAAGGATAGTCCTCGCTCCTTTCTGGTACCAGCTGAAGCATGTCATTTTTTCGAAACTTTTGAAGCTGCTTCTTAATCCAAGGAATTGGAGCTAATAAATCAAAAGATATACCCAAGAAACTGCTTGTAATTAAAAATGCAAGAGACGAGAGGCATGTCCTTGTCAAAAAAGAAGCAGACATGTACTGTTCAATCTTTTTGCAATCTTCTCCATCCAAATAACAGCGACCCATGCTTAAGAGTGCACCCTCAAGTGACGATTCGACCAGAGCTCTAAGGAGAATGAGATTTACTAGAAAGAAGCAAACCATTTTCAGTAGTGCAGCCCTTTGCTCACCAGATACAGTAAGATGTCGTTCAAATTTTGAAAGATAAGAAAGAACTGAAGGGATAACAATATACATGCTCACAAAAATAAGAACATTGGGCAAAAATTGAAATATTATTGTTGCCAGCCAGCTCGATCCCTGCACCCAGTTCAGCCACATTTGAGCATGATCCATTGCTTCAGCATTGATTATTCGCCCTGCACTTTGGATGGCACTAATCACAGCAAGTGGAGAGCTGCAGAACAACAGCATCAACAGTAGGCATGTGTTCACCAGTACTCTGCGTAACCTTAAAGAGAACTTTGTCGATCCCAGGTGGTTCCAGTATATGTCAGTAGCTAAAGGAGCTCTTTCTACTTTCCACTGGTTCCTCTGTAGTTGCAACTCCATGACTGAAAAGAACCGACCATATCGCCTCCTCTTCTCATTTCGGAGATCCTGGACAGCCTTATTAGCTGTAAAGACATCCTTAAACACAACAAAAGCTACACCAGCACCTCTTGCCCGCCCTTCTTTATAAGATGCCATTTCCATCTCCAAATCAGCTCTCAGCTCTTGCAATTTTCTCAACCTCTCTTCATCTGAGAAACCCAATTGATCAACAACACGATACCACATATCCTTGGCCTTTCTCCAAAGAAAGCACAGTCGCTCAAACAAACCCCATCCATTCACACTATCATTATCATCCTCTTCCTCCTCATTCAAATGACCCCGTGACTCAATCCTTGACACTAATTTGGAGATATCTTCCCGAACCTTCACCAACTCTGTCGCTAAATCATCTAACGCACACAAATCCATGGGCACAACCACTCTATACACCTTGCCTGGATACTTATGCTGAAAATAATCCACCAATGGTGTCTTATCAAAACCTAAGGTTTTAGGTACTCCCTGCACCATAATTGTAAAAATTGTACTACTATTTGTAACAGGCCCGCTTGGATTTCCATAGCCATTTCTGAGCCTAGTAATTTTCAACCTTTCTTGTATTTCACTAATACCATAATGTACCAAAACAACAACAATAACAACAAAGATAAAGTGAATCCAGAGTAAAGGAGAACCTTTTTCTATATGATTTATTGTAGTCTTTGAAAACTGATCAGCCATAGGAGCCTTTCCAGCATGAATATTCAACGGCAGCATAACAGCAAGGGCAAGGAAGGCAAGGAATAATAGCAGCGCCGAGCTGCCGCCTTCAATAAGGAGAAATTGGGCGGCGTCAGCACCGCAGTGGCGGGCGATTTCACGGCCAGTGGCGTGCCAGGCGGCGAGAAGCTTAGAGGCGATGGCGGTGGGACCCGGCATGCGACGGTGATCGCTTCGAAGCTTAACGAAGATGAAAATGAAAAGGCAAGTGAAGGCTCCGACGGCAGAGATATTAAGCAGGTACTGGATGTTACCATACCAAGCGGCATCGTAATTAAAATCATCACTGCCGCCGGCGGACGGCGGAGGTGAGAAAGTGGAGCTGGTGGTAAAGGTGGGAATGGAAGGTGGGTGAGCAGAGGAAATGTAAGGGATCATATTAAATTGAGATAGGGTTTGAAATTGAGATTCATCTAGTGTTAGGGTTTTGGCGGGTCGCTTAATTGAAGAAACCGGTGGGGAATTGACCCGAGGAGAAGAATGTCAAAAGGTGATTCCTTTGGTGTCGAGATCTGATTTCAGGTGTAAAACCCTCTGTTCATGTGTAATGACACAATTAGCAATAACTACTTTCTTAAAGTGCTTTAACCACATGGAAAAGAAAGGAAAGAGGAACTCTTAAGTCTTAACGCCCACACAACCGAAATTGGTAGGCCCAATACTTTTCCGGGAGAAATTCAAAAATAACCCGTTTAATGGAAATTGAAAAATAGACATAGTTTTAAAAGTAATTGAGATGCAGCTATTTTTCATGTAAAAAGAAAATCTGAACAAAAATATTATTTAAAATTTAAAAAATATTTTTTTTCCAATATAATATACCGGCCCAGCATAATATGCTGTGAGCTCATGCACATGTGCTCGAATCTCCAGTATATTATGCTGGAACTTTCTACGTGTTAGAGTTCCATCATATTATGCTGGAAGTTCATACACATTTGCATAATTCTCCAGTATATTAGGCTGAAACTTTCCGTGCTGCAGCAAAATAATAAATATTTTTTAATAACTTTACAAACGTTGGCTATTGTTCAATTACCGGTGCGAAAACGAAAACGGGCTAGCCCACGCTATTTTTAGGACTTTTCCCAATAAAGCAACAATACTACGAAAATCATATCGCTGCTAAAGGACCAAATACGGTTCTGAGGCCCATAAGCTGAAGGATGGTTAGGGAAAAATAGTTGTTCTAAAAAATAATACTCCTTGCCGTTAAAATAAACTAGTTTCCCCGAAAGAAAGCATAAACCAACTCAAACTCAGTTTTCAGAACTTACTTACTTTGGTTTTCAAAAACAAAGTAATACATTTCAAAAACTAAAGCAAAATTAAAACGAAATGCCACCAAAAATTTGGTTTTGCACAAAGTATTCATATATTCTGTCAAACAAACAGGATAAAATCAACAAGAACTTAACAGTCAGGAAACTTAGCCCAAAGGTACATGGTTGGGTATGTTTAGAGATACATGCAGTCAAATAATATTCTGATAAAAAGCAAAAGAAATATGAAGCTGTTAAAATATTTGAAAATACAAATATAATAGTGCAAGGAAGAATAGGTACAAGAGAATTAAGGATCTTACATCAAGCATACATTGCTTCTTAGAAGCCAAAGCATTTCTCAAATGAGCAGACTGCTCACGTTTGAGAGATTCATGTACTTCTGCAAGTTCTTCTCTAAGTTCATCATACTTGGATGTCCATTCATTTTTCTCAATCAATAGAAGCCCCATATTATACTGATAATCAAAAAGCTGCACATAAAAGCAAACAAATAATTGTTAACCTGTACATAAGAATTCAATCCACCAGTAGAGTAGTGAAAGAAGGAAATATACTTATTTCACATTCCAAACCCATAAATACACCATAAGTTTAGTTGTTTTACCTCTTTTTCAAGCCTGGCAAATCTTTAGGAGCAGGGCTTGGCGGTCGCGGGCCTTCCATTGCAGCCTCGTCTAGCAATC
>ML345138.1:0-44462 GCA_005239505.1 Nicotiana paniculata | reverse complement strand
ATATATGTTGTATACATATATTCGACTATTATTTTGAAAGCGGCTATATAATACTCTCTCTGTTCCAGTTTATGTGAACCTATTTTATTTTTGGTCCGTTCCAAAAAGAATGACCCCTTTTTAAATTTGGAAACAATTTAGCTTAAATTTTCAATTCTACCCTTAATGAAAAGCTCTTATAACCACACAAATACTTTGGACCCTTTTTTGACTTGTTTAATACCACAAATTTTTTAAAAAATATTATTTTTTAAATTCCGTGCGCAGTCAAATAAGCTCACATAAATTAAAACTAAATGAGTATTATTTTTTCAAAATTATTTGTTTAATACTCCTACTTGTTAGATAGTCACAACTCACAATACGTAGGAATTAATTTATACACTATTTGGCCGTTGGATGGATTTAAAGAAGTTGCATCAAGCGAAGAGCAATGCAAAAATCTAATGGCTGCGTGTGAAGCTATAAATAAAATATTCTCCTTCTTTTCATAAAATAACTTTATAACTCCTTTCTATTTTGATGTATTCGTACTACAAGACTTAAGTGGGTGACGTCAAAGAGAATTATTTGAATAATAGCTGGATTAGATTTGCCTATATAAGAAAACTTGATTTCCTTTTCGTAATTTATTTGGTGTTATAGAATTACTATATGAAGAAATAAAGAAGTAGGAGTCTGTTAGGCCAATGTTTATTTCTATTAAAATTTAGTGTAGCAGTTTGTTTATGTCAAATTATTTGTCAAGCATTTCTTTTTAAAATACAGTACTAATTGTTTATATTAGTAAAAGAACAAAAAAAAAATATAGTAATTGTTATATGTTCATCGTGTCTTTTACAAGTCAATTCTACCAGCCGATGGCAAAGTACAAGAAAAAGAAGGCGTATATTTAGGTCATTTACTTAGCTTTGAATATTAGAAATTGGACGATGTTCTCTATCTTCCAATGGAAACATTAGAGATCTATCACTCCAGTTCATACATTTATGTGTAATTTTTTGGTCATATTTTTCAGTTTGACTATTCAAATGTCAAATCCTATTTTACTCAAGAATATACATGGTGTATATTAGTAGTAAATAGTTGTAATAATTATATGAGTATTCCCTCCCATATCTATTTTGTGTGATACACTTTGACTGCATATGAAGTTTAAGGAATAAGAGAAAGAATTTTAAAATTTATTGTCTAAAGAAAGTCGTAGATATTTGCATGGATATAAATTATCTTAATAAAAATAAATTAAGAAGTTTAAAGTTAGAATATTTCTTAATATAGAACAATGTCATTTTTTCCGAGACATACTAAAAAAAATACATTACATAAATTAGAACATAGGGAGAAATATTTTTATGTAGTTTGTTACTTGTGTCTTTGTCTCGTACTACATGTAAGATGCAATTTTAAACGTTGAACTGTTTGAACCATCTTATTTAAAATTTTAAGTTATTAGAGAGAACATATTTTTATTTACTTAATTATGTTTTCAATGCAACGATCATCTGAAAGTGTTATTCCTTTTTATAGATCAATCCAAGTATGTGAAAATTCTTTTCTATAATGGATAATTGTGAAACTTGAACTCATCAGTTTATCTATCCCAATACCAAGTTAAATTGTATGGCTATTTTATCCAAAACAATATGTTAACTAAAAGTATACTTTTATTTACTTAACTATATATTCAACCGTATATAATAACTTTCACGTGAATAGACTTTTGAATGTTAGATTTGAACAAAAATATGGGACGGAGTTGAAGAGTACTAATAATCACTTTATAATTTCCTAGCTTCACTATATCCCATGCTCAAACACACAATAAACAACATACGTTATACAAATGCAAAAAACAAATAATTGTAATCTTCTTTGTTTTCCCTTATTTTCTTTATTTATGTTTCCTTTTTTCCTTTTTCTAACTATATATAGCATGATGTTTTTGTTGGTAAGGTTCTTGAAAAGGAGAAAACCCTAGATAGCTCACCCTATCAAACGACAACTAGGGCTTATCTTAGATACGGATCTTTGCTGATCATTCAAAAGATTTTTCTTTAGCCCTTTTTCAACCAACGTGCTCTAGTAATTCTAAAAGAGAATAAGAAAATGGAAATAAATTACCAAAGTTGTTTCTTTACGGAAATCATTGATCATGTTAGAAAGAACACTTGCAAAACAAGTAATAGGAAATTTTCTGGGTAAATTTCACAAATTGTGATATTATTATGATTTTTTTTCATCAAATTCATATAACTTTATTTTCTCACACAAAATTATATTCTATGATTTTTTTTCATCAAAGTCGTATAACTTTGTTTTCTCACACAAAAATCATAAAACTTTCACTATCTCACACAAAAATCATTCCGGTCGAAAAATAAATTTTCCGGTAGTATTTTCTTATTTTACGTTTTTTAATTTTTTATTATTTATCTAATAAATAATTATCCAATTAAAATAGGAGAAATATGAATATATTTTTAGCCGTTCTAAAAAATAATAGTCGATTATATATATGTGTGTGTGTGTGTGTGTGTGTGTGTGAGAGAGAGAGAGAGAGAGAGAGAGAGAGATACATATAATATACGCATCCTATGTATATTTGGCTAGCAAATGCAATTAGTTCGGCCAGCCGATTAATTTTATATTTTTCCTTGAAATAGGAATGACCCGACCCAGCCTAACCCAATACCCATATACGTAAGCTAAAATAATATAAAAGTGGATTCTTCCCCATAAGAAACTTAGTTCGGAATAAATGAGATTCTGACAAAAAAAATAAGGAAATAAAAGATATAATTAGAGAGCACTTGAAATAAAAATGCTATCGATTTGAATAAAAATCTTGAAAAGACAAAAAAAGAAAGAAGTATCATGTGTTGAAGGATTTACTATTCACTTTTATTATTATTTTGATTTTTATATATGAGTATTGGGTTGGGTGGGCCATGTCGGGTTGGCTCATCACTATTTTAATTGGAATATTATTTATTAGACTGAAAATAAGAATATAAAAAAAAAGAAAATACTACTGAAAAATTATATTTTTTAATTACTATGATTTTTGTGTGAGTTAGTAAAAGTTTTATGATTTTTGTGTGAAAAAATATAGTTATATGACTTTGGTGAAAAAAGTATAGTTATATAATTTTTTGTGTGAGAAAACAAAATTATATGACTCTAGTGAAAATAAGTCATAATTATATGACTATTTGTGAATTTTACCCGAAATTTTCTCTATTCAACGGGAACAATGCTAAGTGCTCGATTGCATTGAGTGATTCTCAAAGAAGATGACCCCATTGTTGGATCCAAGTGGAACACTAGCTAGCTAAATGTTTATTAACCTACTGCGTTACAATAAAAAGACAGTTTGATATACAAAGCATTCCGCATTCACGCAAGATTCGGATAAGAATCGCACTCTTAGGGCTATGATGTAAGCATTCTACCTAAATATAAGTATTAGTAGTTGTTTACGCGACTTAAACTTATAACTTATAGTTCACACAAAAATAACTTTATCGTTGTTCTAAATCTCCTATTTTGGTGTACGATACTATGATGATGATTTTACAGACTGGATTTCAGAAGAGTGCAACTTTGAGAATATACTCTCCTCATATATGATACTATGATCGATCAAATCTCTTTTGTGTTCTTTATATACTTCCCACAGTATAGCGCATCAGCTATTGTTAGTGACAAGGTCATACTTCATATCATACATTTTTTTTGGTTTCATTCGTTTTTTCCTTAGGCTCCTTACTTTTTGTTTAAATTCAACTACACACGGTAAAATCATTTCCAGAGTAAAAAGAGTAGATATTGTTGGGAATATATCCCCACGGTACTAATATTCAAGGTAATAAAGCAGAATAATAATGTAGCACTGAGATACGGTAATTAACAAGAATAAAAGAGTGACAACGACACCAAAAGTTTTACGTGGAAAACCCTTCTGAATAAGCGGAAAAAAACCATGACCCTGAGAGTAGCAACTGATATCACTATAGCGAGGAAATTTACACTTTGTAGGCCCGAGTAAACTACTCCAAAGATCACTACGACACTCAAAAGAAATAACCTCTTTTGATATTCCCACCTCACTACAATATCGCTCACACTCTCTATTTTCCTCACAAACTATTTTCTTATACCTTGTCTGTGATGCCTCACTCTTTCTTTCTCTCTTTGTTGGTGTGTCTGAAGAAGTGAGAAAGCTCCTCCTTTATAGGAGAAAATAACCTTGGGCTCCAAGTGTTCTACAGGAGAATTTTAATTCTCCTCTACATCTTTGCATACTTTGACTCCAAGTAAAATCTTCCGTCAAGCTTTTCTGCCAAAGTAAATTCATAAGCAAAAATAGGCACAAGGTTATTGCCAACCAATGGGATGGACCCCACAATCTCCCTTCCAGCCCCATTCACCTGAAGGAGGTAACACATGGATTTTATGTTTGAGTGCATGCCGGCAAGTTCTTTGCATAGCTCGAAATTGTCTCTTGGTACTACCTTGGTCAGCATATCCGAAGGATTCTTACTTGTATGGATATTCTTGACCTGCATAGATCCATCCTCTATTCTTTCTCGAATCCAGTGATATCTCACGTCGATATGCTTTGTCCTTGCATGATACATGGTGTTTTTGCTCGGGTCTATTGCACTTTGACTGTCACAATAGACGACATACTCCTTTTGAAGCAATCCAAGCTCTCGAAGGCATTGTTTCTGCCATACCATCTCCTTGCCAGCTTCAGTAGCGGCAATATACTCTTCAGTTGTAGAGAGTGTGATGCATTTCTACAGCTTCGACTGCCATGATATGGCTCCCCTTGAAAATGTGAACAGGTATCCAGTAGTAGATTTACGATTATCAAGATCACCTGTCATATCAGCAATTGTGTAGCCCTTTAAGATTGGACCAGATCCTCCAAAACAAAAGCAATCTCCAGTAGTACCTCTCAGGTACCTCCGTATCCACTTGAATGCTTCCTAATGTTCTTTTCCAGGATTTTCAAGGAACCTGCTAACAACACCGACTGCATGAGCAATATCTGGTCGGGTGCATATCATTACATATATCAAGCTTCCGATTGCTGAAGAGTAAGGAACTCTAGCCATGTTTTCTTTCTCCTCCACTGTTGTAGGACACATCTTCTTGCTCAACTTCATATGACCAGCAAGAGGTGTGCTAACTGGCTTATCACTTTTCATGTTGAAGTGTTCCAGTACACGTTCAATGTACTTCTCCTGAGATAGCCCCTACTTTGTGTTTGTTCGCTCTCGAACTATCTTCATCCCCAGAATTTGTTGTGCTGGGCCTAAGTCCTTCATATCAAATGACTTGGACAAATCTTTCTTCAACTTTGCAATCAACTCCTTGTCTGGTCCTATAATCAATATGTCATTCACATACAACAACAATATAATAAAGTTGTTATCAAAAAATCTTTTGAAGTATATACATGGATCAAAATAGGTCTTTATGTATGTTTGACTTTTCATGAATGAGTCAAACTTCATATACCACTACCTTGGTGCATGTTTGAACCCATAAAGGCTCTTACTCAATTGGCACACCATGTGTTTCATTCCAGCTACTTCAAATCCTTCTGGATGCTCCATATAAATCTCATCTTCCAAATCTCCATGAAGAAATGCAGTTTTCACATCCAACTGCTCCACTTTAAGATCTAGGCTAGCTTCTAGGCTTAAGATTGTACTAATAGAAGTCATTTTGACAACAAGCGAGAAAATTTCATCGAAATCAATACCTTTCTTCTGTTCGAAGCCTTTAAGCACCAATCGAGCTTTGTATCTGACCAACTTGCCATTTCCATCTTTCTAGAGTTTAAAGAACCACTTACATTTGAGTGGTCTTTTATCCTTTGGAAGTTCAACCAGCTTATACGTGTCATTTTTCTATAGAGACTCCATCTCTTCTTGCATAGCTTTCATCCACTGGTTCTTTTCTAGATGGGACAACACCTCCTTAAGACTTTCTGGCTCCCCCTCATCACTGATGAGGACATAATCTCTGGAAGGGTACCTGCATGACTCTACCCTTGGCCTTTCTGATCTCCTCAGAGGTTGAGGTTGTTCTTCTCCCTGAGTGAGGCACTCCACTTGCTCGACATCATCATCAAGTTGCTCCCCCTTCTCAATAACCTTACCAGGTTGCTCCCCCTGCTCGGCAACCTCGTCGACCCTACTTTTTTCACTTATGAGATTGTTAGAAGTAGAAGGAATGGTAAAAAGGTTAGTTATTATACCATTCTTGTCCTTCTCTGACCGATATTTACAACTCCAACTTCACTTTCTTATAAGATTACATTTCTGCTTCTAATGACCTTCTTCTTTACAGTATCCCACAATCTGTACCCGAACTCTTCATCTCCATATCCGATGAATATGCATGGAACAAATTTATCATCCATCTTTATTCTCTGCTCCTTTGGTACATGTGCGAAAGATCTGCAACCAAACACCTTTAGATGTGAGCAGTACACCTCCTTGTTGTTCCAAACTCTCTCTGGGATGTCAAACTCCAATGGAACTGATGGACTCCTATTGATCAGGTAACAAGTTGTCTGAACTGCTCCAACCCAGAATGACTTAGGTAGTTTAGCCATTATGATCATGTTTCTCACCTTCTCAACAATGGTGCAGTTCATCCTCTCAGCTACACCATTGTGTTGTGGGGTTCCAGGAACTATCTTTTCATTTATGATCCCATGACTTGAACAGTACTCTTCAAATTCCCTTGAAGTGCACTCACCTCCATTGTCACTTCGGAGACGCTTTAGCTTTTGGCCTGTCTCCCTTTCTAGCAAAACATGAAACTTGTGGAAAACTTGAAACACCTGATCTTTGATTTTTAAAATATAAACCCACAATTTTCACAAAGCATCATCAATAAAAGTAACGAAAATATTTGTTACCGCCCATCGAATCAATTTCCATTGGACCACAAACATCAGAATATACCAAATCAAGTATATTCAATTTTCTTTCAGATGATGTCTGAAATGAGACTCTATCTTCTTACCAAATAAACAGTAGTCACAAGGTTTTACCATTGTACCTTTGGAATAAGAAATTAGTGATTTTCTAGCAAGAATCTGCAATCCCTTCTCGCTCATATGACCCATTCATTTGTGCCACAAATCTACAAAAATCTCCTATTGTGCCACGTTCAATTCACCTCGGCATATTTCTGCATTTGTCCTGTACAACGTGCCACGAGCAACTCCCTTTGCAATTACCAATGATCCTTTCGTGAGTCTCCACTTTTGATTTGTAAAATAGTTCTTGTACCCATCTCGGTCTAAAGAAATTCCCGAGATCAATTTCATCCACAAATCATGTACATGTAGCGCGTCCTTTAGAACCAAATTGCATCCGGTATTTGTCTTGATACAAATGTCACCAATTCCCGCAATCTTTGAGTAACTTGTGTTACACATTTTCATTGTGCCGAAATCACCTGCTACATATCTGCAAAAAAGATCTCTTACCGGTGTGGCATGGTAAGATGCGGCTGTGTCAACCACCTATTCCGACTCTGGATCTGCCAAATGCATGCATTCCTCTTCCTCATTTATGAAGAGAACAACATTATCATTATTTTGCACTATAGCGGTTGTATTGTCGTCATTCTTCTGGACACTGGTTTCACCTTTGCCCTTCCTTGGATTTGGGCAATCTCTAGTGATCTGGTTGATCGCAATAGTAGTAATTTCTAGCTCTTGATTTGAATCGGTTCTAAGACTTCCCACGAGCTCCGGATCTACCATAGTTGCTCGAACTCCTTTGATAACTCCTTCCTCTACCTTATGTGATGAGAGTTTGCCCTTGATTTCGAGGCTTCTTTCTCATCTTTTCATTGAGTACAAGAGCCGATGTAACATCTTTCAACTAAATGATAGTCTTATCGTGCAGGATGGTTGTTGCCAAATTATCGTACGAAGATGGCAACGAGTTCAAGAGCGAGATGGCTTTATCTTCTTCCTCGATTTTTACTCCGAGGTTGACGAGCTGTTTGATTAGTCCATTAAACACATTTAAATGTGACAAAAAATTTATACCTTCACCAATGTGTAGGGCATATAATTGCTTCTTCAGGTACAATTATTTGTCAACATTTTGGACATGTATAGGCTTTCCAACCTTGTCCAAATACCATATGTGGTGTCTTCATAAATGATGTTATTTACCACATCATCTGATAAGTGCAACCTGATTACACTAGCAGCCTTTTCATCCAAGTCAGACTTTCATGGTATCAGACCTTTTGGCATCAACATCTAGTACCTTGTGTAATCCTTATTGGATGAGCAGATCCCCCATGCTGAGAAACCGCTATATCCGTTAAATTTTTCTACCTCTTACTTTACTCTGGATATTTTTTTTCTTTTGAGTATAGTCTACCAACCGTGATAATATTTTATGTACGAGCAGAACCTGGCTCTGATACCAGTTGTTGGGAATAAATCCCCCATAATAATAATATTCACAGTAATAAAAGCGAAATAATAATGTAACACTGAGATACGGTAATCAACAAGAATAAAAGAGTGACAACGAGACCATGGTTTTTACGTGGAAACCCTTATGAATAAGGAAAAAAACCACGACCCCGAGAGGAGCAACTGGTATCACTATAGCAAGAAAATTTTCACTTTGTAGGTCCGAGTAAGATACTCCAAAGACCACAACAACACTCAAAAGAAATAACCTCTTTTGATATTCCCACATCACTACAATATTGCTCACACTCTCTATTTTCCCCACAGACTATTTTCTTATACCCTGTCTGTGATGCTTCACTCTTTCTTTCTCTCTTTGTTGGTGTATCTAAGAAGTGAGAAAGCTCCTCCTTTTATAGGAGAAAATAACGTTGGGCTCCAAGTGTTCTACGGGAGAATTTTAATTCTCCTCCACATCTTTACGTACTTTAGCTCCAAATAAAATCTTCTGCCAAGCTTCTCTGCCAAAGTAAATTCATAGGCAAAAATAGGCAAAAGACTATTGCCAACCAATAGAATAGACCCCACGAATATATAGATATAGGTAGCATGTAATGGTATAAAGAGTGGAAGCTAGAGATACATATAAATGTGAGAGAGAATAATTTATCTATTTGGTGTAAATTAATGCTTTATATATTTGGTGCAAAAAAGCTTCTGCATTCAATTAGTCATCGAAGCCTACATTACTAATTGAATTGCTATTGCGATTTTATTGAAATCTAGGACTACTTATTGACTGACAAAAAGCTAACCTCTTTCCCTTTCCACCTGAGGTTACCCTACCCTAAGATGAGATGGTTCCCACCCCTCAAGTCAGGCAATAGATCTAACAACAATCCTAGTTGGAATTCCTGACATTCACTCGCGCTTGAAAGCATTAATTCTTCTTTCACTTTAGTATATTAGAAGGTGTATATAAAGAAAAATTGGTCGGGGCTGTTCCAGAAACATGTTATTGTCAAATTAAACGAGAAAAGGAGAGTTATTTCAAAGCAGTTTGGGTAGCTTGGCTGAATTAAAAATTTCTATGTGGTTTGAGTCTACATCACTTTACAGCAAATGAAGAATGCGGGATAGAGAAATTGATCATCAATTCATAACGGAGGTTTGAATAATATCTTTGCCTATTTGCTGGTACAGAAGAGCTGGTCCCAACTTGTGTGTGCGTGTATATATATATATATATAGATCATGGTAAATAGTAGTAATAAGAAATATGATTCCACATTCGTGACAACCAAATAAAATCTCAATGGTTTACACCTGCCGAAGCAGCATTGATTGGCTCTCTATTGCTTCAATCATTTCTGCGATATTTATGTTGCATGCCGCACGAGCTAGCTTGCCAGTAGCTAATTACTAGTATTTATAGTTTCTACCTAAAGCTGGCTATACCATCATTATCTAAGGCATATTCTTTAGCTTTTTCTTATGTGTGGGGACTAAAGAAACATTGTTCGATGGAGTTCCTCAAAGTAACTTTATCGGAGCCTAATAAAATCAAGCTTTGGAGCCACCAAATCCCAAATTCATTGGAGAAACTGTTTCATTTTGCCTGCATGAAAGCAACACATTTTATTCTCCAACACGAAAAATATTCATGTCTTTGGTTGGCCTTGTTTGTTTTCCTGAAAATTAACTAACTCCAATAGGGAAACATTTTTCGGGAAAGATTTTAGTCAAACTCGTTACCTAAGCCAAGGGTCTTCCGAAAACAGTCTCTCTACCTGTACAAGGTAGGGTAAGGCCTAGGTACACATTACTCTCCTCAGACCCACTTGTGGAAGTATACTAAGTATGTTTTTATTGTTGTTGTTGTAGTATTTTAGTCAAACTCGTATTTTACATTAAATACATGACATATATCTTCAACATATTCCCTTTTTTAACTTAATTATACTATATATAGTTTGTTAAAACACATTCTCACATCATCATTATCAGTTAACTATAGTTTGTTAATACATATTCTCACATCAATTCACAAAATCTCATGTCATATAAAGCCGTCTATCCCTCAATAAAAATGATATAACATGGCATAGATTGATTGGGATGAACCATATGGCATGACAAAGCGGTAACTAATAGTTGGATATGTAACAATGCTTCTAGCTTTCTATAGATCCAAAGAGTTGTAAGCTTCTTCATCTTCTTGATATTCCTCGTCCATGAAATCCTCTTTCTGAAAATAATCATCTGCAAAAAGGAAACTTGGGGCATCTTTATGCAGCTGGGAGTTACAATCATTTAATCCGATGACTGAAACTATCTTATCCCTGATGCAATTTCCAACATTATCCATGTTAACCTCTTCAGACTGCACTCCTAGAAGAGAACAGCATTCTTCTTGGAAGTTCAAGTCATTTGAGGATAAGATCAGGCGCGCAAGAGTTTTTGCAAGATCAGGTGCATAATCACAAATCTGTGATGAAAAACAAATTAGAACCTAAGTTATATGCGTGGATGCAAACTGAAATCGATTTTGACCATTTCAACTTTAAAGGGGATCATATTCAGCTCGAAGGTGCATGATAATTAAAATTAATGCATGCAAAAGACTACTGTTCAACTATATAGCTAAAGTCTAGGATAGAGGCAAGGGCATATTTAGGGGGGCGGAAGGGGGTTCATCCGAAACCCTCTTCGCCGAAAAATTACACCATATATAAGGCAAAATCTGTATTTTACCTCTATATATTAAGTTTTGAATCCCCTTGAAAGAGCCCAAAAGTGTAGCTTAGTGGTCAAGGGGGTTCAAAACCTTTATAAGGTAATAGGTTCAATTCCCACTAACTACAATTTTTTTATAACTTTTTTCTTTTTGAACCCCCTTCGCGGAGATCCTGCCTCCGCCACTAGATAGAGGGTGCGAATACATCAGCCATTGGAATTCTACATACGCCTCTGACTATAGATATAGGTACTGAATAAGTGTGTTGCTGAAAAAGTGTAAAAACGTGAAAGCACATGCACTTCCAGCTAATGAAAAAGCTATATCTGACAAAAACTGGACAGCAGTGCTAAATAGATAATGCTTCAAAAGCAACTCCCAGTAAAAAGGAGAATTCTTTCTAGGAAGCTTTCATTCCCAGTGAGAATATACTCCTTGCTGACCGCTGCTCTCATTAACTGTTTGAATAACTGTCTTCCCTCGTTCAAATTTAATCACCCTACTCGTATAAAACATCAGATGGTTTATGAAGAATGTAAAAGACACAACCTGACTAGTTCCTTTAACATGTGAACTACCTAGTCAGATGGAATTACTGACTACTCTCTGGTTAGCAACCAATCCTTTAACAATCCACATCAAAAGAAAATCATACAAACTACTTGTTCTGCTACATGTTTGGGTATGAACGTATAAGAATGCAGAGTAGATCATAAAATGGGGGATTAATTTGTTCATAGCTCAGCCAATACCAGGAACCAGAAAATCCAATGACCAGATTGAATGCGGAGAGAAGTGAGAAAAATTTACCTTAAGTGCACGTGTACTTAGGAGAACTCCTTGATTATTTTCCTTTAAGTCATCCAAAGCACACTTGACAGCTTTTCTAGCAAGATTTCGATCAGGTAGACTGTTTTGTGCAACCAACTGTTTCACCTTGAAAGCAAGTTAAGCAAGACACAGATGCAAAAAATTTCTCATTTGAAGGTGATGCTACGATTGTATAACCATGTTAATTATCATGGATATGTATAATTTACGGATATTGTCTATGGTAACAATGGATGGCAATATGAACGTGAAAATATTGTGGCAGGTTCTCCCATTCCAGCATTACACAACCATCATGACCTGCAATGCTTCGTAGAGCCAACCCATAACTTTTCCAGTTGATGCTTGTCAATGCATCAACGGACGACTGAGCAATAGAACAAGGTACAAAGTCCTTGAAATATAAGACCTGGAATCAGGCATAAATACACAAATCAAAGAAACAGAAACAAACTACTATTATTCTGAAAAGAAAACGTGAAGGAGGACAAGATACTGGCTCAACTAAAAGAAGGCGAGCAAGTAATGCTCAGAGATGAATTAAATAACTTCAACAGCATCTCATCAATCAGGTAGAAGGAACTAAATTTTCATAAAAATTGCTTAAAATATTTTGTCATCGCAAACAATGTAAGAAGACTAAGTTTCGACCAGTCATCTTCCTGACCCATACGACAACTACGGATTGATGCTAAGGCACACACGGTGCCTTTTAACATGCCTTTGTTATGTTGAACTTCCAACATACTCCAGAATATGTTGAAACTACTGTAAGGACTAGAAATCCTTGGACTTAACCAACCTGTAACTTCTATGATTCACTTAGCAAAAAATTCTGATATCCTCTTAAGTGTAATAAGCAATACTTAATTAAAGCTAATACCAGATGCCACATTTGTTTACACTAGGTAAGATCAATTAATGTATCCTGTTTGGTGCACAATGGGATACTCTAGATTTTTTAGAAAATACTTGTCCCTTTTGAGACATCTATAAAATTGGAAAGATACATAATAGATTAGATTTTAGACAATACTTTATTTTTTATTACACCATTACAATGGATAATTGCACTTTTCAACAACTTCTATGCCTCAGTCCCGAACTAGTTAGGGTCGACTATATGAATCCTCACTTCTTCATTAAAGCTCAACGCATATCTAATCATATGCATGAGCTTAAAAGGAGCTACAAAGTCAGGGAATAGCCAACCCAACTTGCTTGGAATTGAGGCATAGTTGTTGTTGTTGTATATGTAATCCTATCGAATCAAATGTTATCAGGATGGCCACAAAGAAATAGGTCCACTTACTGGCCCTAAAAAAATTGAAATATCTTTCAGTTATTACTCACAGTGATATAAAACCCTGAAAATTTGAAATTCCAGAGACATTAATAATGCAGATCTGAGATATTTCAATCCATTCGTTCTAAGACAACAAATGAGCTCAACTTACAAGTTAATAGAAGTTCAGAAAGAATATGCAACATGACATGTATATGTGGAAACTGTTATCTAACATTCGGTGACAACATGGTTAATAATAAGCACATATTAGAATGTGAACATTTTTATGGTTTTAAGAGCTTTCTTCAATTAATAATCCAAAAGCAAACCTCCGTTTGCATGTCTTGTTCCCTGATGCAGGAAGAAGGGAATTGTTCTGACATCTCACTGATAATCACCACAGCTTCCACCACCTGGCTATTGCCCTGAGAACTTCCAGAAGAGTTAGCAACCCCAGTTCCAACCTTCAGATTTTCCCTGAAATATGAAACTACAGCTTTAAGATAATAAGATTGTTTTAATGCACTTCCTTTTTTTATTTTTTTTGCTCTGGACGACAGTTGCAGCTCCAAAGGGGAATATCCATATATGAGCCATTGCAATTTCTAGTTTAGCACCACCAACGGATCTTAACTAAACAATGCAAGGAAACTTAAATCATCCTACATCAAAATATAGAAGGAGCGAATTGAATTCTCGACCAGATTATAAAAAGCTTGTTTTTGAGTTGCTACTTCCTGCATGCTACATGTGATCAGTCTTATTGCCTCTACTCCTTCCTTCTGCTTATCTGGCTTGAGATATAGCATTCTCTTTTATATTTGACCCTGATTTTTCCGCACCTGCTCCACTCCATCCCAAGCTTCTTTTTCCCCCATCTTCACTCAAGCTAAACTATTTGACTTGACCAGTCTTTTAAGAAGCCAAGATCTTCAAATTATGCATTTTAGAAAAATAATTAACTACTTTACATCACACTAAAGTAGCTTAATGAACAGTCAGACACAAAGACTAAACTACACAAGAAAGAGCGAAGAACTGTAAATGTTACACTTTTTAATGGGAAATTGCAGCACGAAAGGCCTAACTTAAATATAGTAGATGCAATACTCCTTGTAAAGCAAAGAATGACAAAGGTCTGGAAACTACGTCAGATTGGACAACGAAGAAACAAGAAATAGCATTGCTAAGTACTGCCTTTTTATTTTTTGAGTTTAGCACCTAAGAATTATGAATTCAATATGTGGAAGTAAGACCGATTAACACATTATCTCCACCCTTCAACAAAAAGTAGATGAAGGAATGCATCATTCATCAGACAAAACCTAGCACCCCTCTAGTACTCACCCAATTGAGAAGACAGTGTAGCGCTTCCGAACATAATCCTTGAATCCTACTTCCAAGCATTTAATGCTTTCAACAGGAGAATATGCAGAACTTCCCTCAATCGCCAGAATACGACTTTCAATCTGTGATCCCAAAGGATCATATCCACCAACTAAGAGTTCCATTACAATTTTCTGGAAGAAGAAACAAACTATCAGCCAAGAGAGGTAGGGGTCCTAGCTATTTCCTAGGAAACAGCAGAAGGAAAAAGATAGCTCCTTAATTATAATGAGAAGTCCAAAGAACTTGGTTAAAAAGACATACTTAAAATTTTCAAATCTCAATGCGAATTTGATAATGACAGATTTTTTTTGGAAATGGTGAACCCCTCCAAAAATAAACAGTTGCATTTAGAACTATGAAAGGGGTCTATAGAGGTGATAGTTGCATTTGATTCAACTTATAAAGCATATCAGGGACAGAAATGAACTTGCCGGAATCTTCACAAGGATCATCTGCGTAAAAAGCCATGAAAAACTGGAGTTAATAGAGATTTACTTTGAATTTGAGAAATCATATCTAGAATGAGCTGATAAACATGAAAACTGAACCTTCTGAAGAAAGCAGGTAACCTCTGCCAATAAGTCATCAAGGCTCTTGGATATTGATACTGATACTTCAGTCCCGCTGCAAGGTATAACTAATTAACCATGTGCAGAAAGACAGAAACATAGGAAGAGTGGAAAGACTAGACGGGTACAGTCAAGAGAAAACTAGTTTAAGAGTTGGATCACAAGGATGGGGCCCCTGCAAATGGCATACCTGAATTTGGCACCATTCTTTGCAGTTGAGGGTAGTTTTGTCAGTCTCCCAGCAGAATCAGATTCTTTCAAATGTAAGTTTAAGTTGTGTATCTGACTATCAGATATGCCTGCAGTTTTCATCCCTAAATTTAAACTACCAATGCTCAATCCTATGAGATTATAGGAGTAGTTCCAACTTATGTACTTGTAAAACGTAAGATAGTTAAAGTAAGAAATATGCTATATATGTGAATCATAAATACTATCCAGAAACCATTCTTCCAAAGCAATATCAACGGTTTATTGCTAGTAGATAATGAGCACCCTAAGCTAAAAGAGAAGCTGTGTGAGCTTGACTGGAATTGCTTAAGTTGGAGAACAACATAAAGTTCAATCTACTGTCAAACTGCGTGAATGCCACTTTTTAGCTAATATTTAGAAGGGGTTACGGATGAGCATGTATTCTTTGATTAAAAGTAGATGGTTAAGGAACTGTATCATTCAAGACATGAATAGGCAGGATTCAGTGCAGAGTTAGCATTGAGACATTTTTAGTAAAAAGCTGATCCTAATTTACCCATAGGAAAATGTGAACTTGCTTTAGTGGTAATGCCTCTTTTCCAAGTTAAAGATTTCAAGGTTTTGAGATTGTTTGAATAGAAAGAATGATAATATTGTGGCATTAATTTGACCTATAAATATCTCAAGTTTTAGAAAGCTGCCTAACCTTCCTCTTTGTGAAGTTCATTGAGTATCACATCCCCGGAAGGACAAAGGAAATAATAGGACTTGCTAGAGGAATTTGTGCAGACTATATCATGAATAAACTCCCAAAAATACTACATATGCCCTCCGTCCCAAAATGTTTCGCTTCTCGAGAGACAAACTATGTAAACTTTGACCAACATTTTAGAGAGAAAAATTGCGACTTGTAATACTTTCCGTATGGTTTTAGGATATCTAAGTTTTAATTGTAAAATATTGAGTTGATGTAATTCAATTTAGCTTTGA
This sequence comes from Nicotiana paniculata, assembly GCA_005239505.1. Taxonomy (NCBI): domain Eukaryota; kingdom Viridiplantae; phylum Streptophyta; class Magnoliopsida; order Solanales; family Solanaceae; genus Nicotiana; species Nicotiana paniculata. The sequence continues at coordinate 27,993 of ML345138.1, read as the reverse complement.
AGATTAGTCAAATTGACTTTCGAGAAGCGAAACGTGATGGCTAATTTGGGACGGAGGGGGTACAAAAATTCCCAATTTTGTCCTAACAATAAAATTTGACTAAGCAAAAGAATTATTCACCAAGAAGGTTGGGACTTACTTGTAGTTGCAAGAGAAATCATCCCATCTACAATGTAAAAGATACTATATCATCAGCAAACTCACATGTGGCAGAAAAGAAGTTATGAAAGGCTTTCAATTGTATCTTCCAGGCAGGAGAACACAAAAAGCAGAGACGCATGATTTTTAGTTGCAGTACCTGTGAACCTCCAGACACTGAATAATTAAAAATTGAACTCTTATATTAGTTAGTACTTTTTTCCTTCCCTTTATGTTCTTTTCCATTTTTCTTGTCTGGCAGCGATGGGAGTAAAACAAAGGCATTTATGCGACCTGATCATTTGCTAAAATGCTGCGTTGCTTTGCCACTAGAATCCTCATATTTCTCTATCTCTTTCATCTCACCCCACCATATGCTCCTCTTTTTCAGCTCCCTAATCTGTTGGCTCAAAACTGAAGAATAATGCTCCTAGTAACTTCAAGTTGCATGAAGTTATGCTTCATATTCCAAGAAATGGAATACAAAAGGCGACTTTTTCTTGTGCTTTAATCAGCATTTTAGTCGGTCAGAATAAAGTCCAGAGTTATGGCTTATGTCACATGCACCATTTAAGAACCACAGGAACTACTGTCTATGCAGTGATGAATAAAAGTATAAGGTCTTGTTTGTTTCATATATACGATACACAGATATGTTTTAGACGAGATCTACTGAAACTTAAACCAAAGCTGCATGCATATCAGGTATAACTCTCTGAGGAACATAGCATAGAAAAATAGAGTCAAAAAATAACAAGCATATAATTGCCAATTGCTTACCCCATTGATTAGTCAGAACACCATCGTTTCTATATTTCAAATATTGGTATTCCTCCAATTTGCTTCCAACACCAGTATCAGAAACTGTTCGCAAGAAATTTTAGTGATTCAGTCTCATAGATTCTGCTAACTCTATTAACAAACACTCAATCAACAGTTTAAAATGAATATGCAGTTTATTTCTGAAATGCAATCTCATTTCTGATTCTGACCAATAGGATCATTGAAAATGTGAATTAGACAGAATAGTATGGACAAATCAGTCATTAAGTTAACACACCGACCAATTTATACTTATTTGAGCACTCAACAAAAAGATATAGCTAGTTTTGTGTTGTTAATTAGCTCCTCCATGCGAGCTACACAAACTAAAACCAGTCACAATCCCGGAGAAAGGAGTAGCATCAGTGTACGTTGAAGGTCATCGTAGAATAGCTCAAACCTGTTCAATACCGAAGAGGAGAATGGATTCAGGATCTGTCTAGCGACCTCATCTAGCTTCCGATTGAAATTTGGAATTGAGAAAATAAAATTTGAATGCAAATGTAAATTCCGTATCCAGAGAAACTAGCCAATGCGTATTCACAGTGAATCACTTCCAGATGACACATCTTCTATATCATAGACATGCATATACGGAATTATGGCATACATACGCAGTCGCAGATACGAATTTCTGAACGAAGAACCGGAACACACACGCATGCACACCGACGGCGTTGCAACTAACAAGCAAATACATGTTTCTGCTCGCATTTTTACACACACACACACACACACATCAACAAAATCGAGAGAGAGAGAGAGAGAGAGAAATCACCTGAAATTCGAACGAGCGGGCATCCAAATCGAGAAAAGGAAGTCAATTTTATGGATAATCTGCAGAGATCATCAGCTAAGCGGCATCGTTGAACGGCGCAGAAAATGAACTGCACAAGTAGAAGAAGAGTGAAACTGAAGTTCAATTAATAAATTGTAAGAAGTGGCAAAAGCCGCAATTGGAGTAACAATGCAGAGACTACAGTTTTGAGGTAGAGGAAATCACATGTGTATAGAGCATTTGTACGGAAGACACTTCCATTTCTGCTGTACAACTTTTGCAGTAATGCAGAGCATGAGAGAGAGAGAGAGAGACCTGTATACCATCACATTTTAGAACTTATATATCGTCATTTAAGAAATGCATAATTTCTTCAAAATTTTAGATTCATCCATACAAATACAAAATATCTTATTTGTCATTTTATTTTAAATATAATCATTTTAGATAAAATAATTTATATAATAAATATAATTTATTTTATGATAAGTATATAATGATAAGTTATAATAATTAATAAATTGATAAAAGTTTCTCAGTAAAAAATAAATCTAAATAGGATAAAATACTTGAAGAGAAATAAATATTATCTTCGTCACCACAACACTTAGAAAGTAATACACTAAAAAATTGATATGTCCTCATTTATTATATATGATTCAAAGATTAATATATATTTACATTGATCCAAATATGCAACGGAATAGAGAATTTGCTTATCTTAAATAGTCAACGAGAATTGTAGACTTAGGGGAGGAGGAATTAGGTTGAAAAAGTACTTGAGGCAGTGATTATCGATGTAGGAATTTTGTTATAAAAAAGAATATTTTAAGAATAAAACAGTAAAAATCTTGGTCAAACTTAAAGTGCTTATATGCTAAAAATTCATAAGTCGGGGATCAGCTTATGACTTTTGGCTTATTTTTTATTTATAAACACTTTTAGCTTTACCAAACGCGTAAATAAACTGAAAAGTATTCATAAGCTAGTTTGACCAACTCATAAGCTTGGCCAAACACCCTCTAATAAGATAGAATGCGATTTATAACTCCCATTTTTATAAGTCATTTGGAGATCAGATTTGTAAATCCCATTGCGCTGCTGCAATATTAAGAGGCATTTTGGTATCCACTTTATAATTAGCATTTATAAGTGCAATTTTATAAGTCACATTTACACTATGCGATTAATAAATTGCTTTTGGAAGTCACATTCCATATCCGCTTTATTCAATTTAACTCACCACTTCATAAATGCAATTTAACCTAATGTCATTATCTGTTTCACTTAACTTAAGACGCGTGATCACATTTGACGTGCATTTTGTATAATTTTTGAAATTCTAATAAAAATTATATACCAGTAAAATTTCAGTAAAAAAATCACATTTTGAGGGGAAAAAAACTCGACTACAAAGAATCATTCCGATTTTTTAGAGTCAGGCATTATGGTACACATGGCCCGATTTTTTTAGAGTAAGTAATTATGCACGTATGATTGTTTATGTTATAATTAGTTCTTGACATGCGCGTTGCACGTGTATTTCATGCAATTTATACAGATTATATAAATCATATTTAAATTGCATTGTAATTAGTAAAAAAAATGTAATATATTAAATATAAGTTTACAAGAAGTAAAAGTCTGCCTATTATATATTTTTTGAACCTGCAAAATTGAACAAATAAAATTTGTTAGAATTGGTATACTTATAGAATCTAGATTTAGATATTAGTAGGTAAAAATAACTATATTACCTAAAACTTCCTTATAGACAATGTTTTTGGTGTATGTTCCACTTCTATGTTTCGGTTGCTCTGTCATGACCAAAACTCTTGTTGTGGACATTGACATCCCTCTTGAAAGTGCGACATACAATTGTCCATGAGAGAAAACATTTTGCGGCAAATACTAGCCAACGTGGGGAATTGTTTGGTCTTGTGCTTTATTTATTGTCATGGCAAAGCAAAGACGTACCAAAAATTGCTTCCGAATGAATTTGAAAAGATATCCTTCATTTTCAGGGGGTGATAATTGAATTATGGGAAGAAACACATGTTTTTTTGCAGAATGTCCAATCATTATTTCAGCATGTAAAACATTATTGTTAAAGCCTCTACATATCATTCTTGTGTCGTTGCATAAGCCATTTGAAGAGTCTAAATTCCTGAGTAACATGATTGGGCATTCTTCTTCAAAACTAACCTGTACAAAATGGAAAACTTATTTTTAATTTTTATTTCTAAAATATGTATGCATATGCAAGCACAAGTGAGATATGAGTGGAAAAATTGAATGTGTATATGACATATTGTCACGACCCCAAATCCCGACCGGTCTGATGGCGCCTATCGTGTAACTAGGCGAGCCAACCATCACCTTACTACGCATTTGTTCAATTATAAGAGTTCACAATTCAATAATAAGCATGCAACCAAGCATAGAATAGTGTAATTAAGTCTTAGCGTCCCAATAATAGTCTAAACAAAACCTCCCAGGACTGGAGTCAATAATAATGAGCATCTAAGAAAAAAAAAAGTCCAACTCTACTAATGTCATAATAATGTCTACGAATCAAAAGCTAATACTATATAAGGAAGGGAAATGGAGAAGTTGTGGACGCTGGACAACTACCTCGAAATCCCGTGAATCTGCTACTAATGAATGAAGACAGTTACTGCTCCGAACTGGTACATGGATCTGTGCACAGGGGCACAGGGAGTCCTTATGAGTACGCCAACTCAGTAGTAATAAAAATAAATCACAGTCTGAGAATTATAAAACACACAGCACAAGACACCAATTCACAAAAACCAGTAAAACACCAAGTCATCAAGTAGTATTCAGCAAATACATAAGTTCAAAACCAGTTTCAAAATCCTTTGAAAACAAGTATAATATCAATATGTCTCAGTGAAATCCTTAGTAAAAATCAGTTTGAAAACAAAGTGATTTATAGTTCAAAAACTCAGTAAAAATCTTCATAAAACTGCCCCTCGGGCCAAAATCATTTATTGTAACCATTGCCCATCAGGCATCCTCACCATCACTCGATATCAGCCCATCAGGCAATCCTCACAGTCACTCAGTAACAGCTCCGTGGGCAATAATCATCACTCAGTATCAGCCTCGCGGGCAATAATCATCACTCAATAGGTACATGCGCTCACTGGGGGTGTGTACAGACTCTAGAGGGGCTCCTACAACCTAAACGCTATAACAACATAAGGCCTGAAAGCCTCCTCACAATATAGGCCTGAAAGCCTCACTCAGTCAGACACTCTCAATTTGCCCTTAGGCCATAAACATATCGGGTTCTCGATCCAAAATAGTGTTTCATTTTTCAATAAATAGTATCAAAATACTCTGAGTGTCAACAAAATTTATCAGGGAAGGACTGAGTGAAAAATCATAACATATTAGTGAGAAAAATATAGTAAACACAACCCCGAAGGGGAAAACAGATTGGCACTAGGCCCCAAACGTGGCTTACAGCCCAAAACATATCAAAATATAAAATTACTATTTAAGCACATGCTTAAGATCATTTTAGCAACTCCATAGTCGCCTAAATAGGGAAGATATTTCCAAAGTTTCAACCTTCGTATTTCAAAACCCGTGAAAGGGTGTAGGGTCCGGGGTTTCATACCCTCAGGACAGGATTTAAAGACATTACTTACCTCAAACTATCCCGGAAACTATTCCACAATACGCTTGCCTCTCGAATCCACCTCCGAATGCTCCAAATCTACCAAGTTCAAATTTTTATCATCAATTTATGTTTAAGGAATAAATTTCAATCGAAAAATATCAAATTTAGCTCAAAAACCCAAATGCGCTCAAAACCCAACCCCCGGGCCCGCGTCCCTAAACTCAGAAATTTTTATACCAAATTGTTCTTCGTCATCTCACGAATTCGTACATATAAAGAACGCTAAAATTGGAGCTCGTTTGACCCTTCAAATCAATCCCTAAAGGTCTCTTAAACTCAAGCCATAATCCCTCAATTTCACTTTGAAATCATCAATCAAATCCCAAAAACGAAGATGGATTCATGAAATATAAGCAAAACAACGAGTAGAGAAGACTTACCCCAATCCATATGATGAAAATTGCTTCCAAAATCGCCCAAATCCGAGCTCCCCAACTCAAGATATGACCGAAAGAACAAACTCTTGTTTTGTATATTTATTTCTCCAGCTATTCTGTCTCGATTCTCATGTCAAACAATCCCCAAAACTCACATTTTATGCTTCCAATGGATTTCTTGTGAAATTCTAATCAATTTAGGCTTTTGAATCATTCAATTTGACCTTATAATAAAGGAGATATGTAGGTTTTAAAATTTGCAAATAGTGTAGGTTTTTAATACGCCGTTAGGGGCAAATTCGTAATTAATCTGAAAAATCTAGCAATATTGGTAAAATGGCCATAAAATCCTCATACGATGTCCAAATTCGATGATTCTTTTTGCTACGGGTCCGTAGTTATGATACGGATCTAATGCTTCATTCTAAACAGCAATCAGAGCTCATTTTTTCAATATGATATCATTTATGCTTCAAGAAGCGACGTCGAAGCATAAGAAAAACGAGCACAACGCAGCCCAAACCTATCTGAAACTCACTCGAGCTCCTCGGACCCCGTACGAACATACTAAAAAGTCCCATTACATAACTTGAACTTAGTCGAACCTTCGGAACACCCAAAACAACACCAAAACACCAGATCTATGTCGAATTCAAGCCTAAGAACTTCTAAATCTCCAACTTTCGCTAATTCAGGCCTAATTCTACACCGGTCATCACAAAATTATTCTGAACATACTCCTAAGTCCCAAATCACCTAACGAAGCTATCTGAGCCATAAAATCCGCATTCCGAGGTCGTTTACCAATAAGTCAACTCTCAGTTGACTTTTCCAACTACAAAGCTATTTTTAAAGACTAAATGACTAAATTCTCACTACAACCATTCTGAACCCAAGCCAACCAACTCTAACATCATAAACAGTAATACCAACCTATCACAAGTAAATAACAGCAATAATAATGCAAATTCTACGGAACGGCCGATCGGGTCGTTGCATTCTTTCCCACTTAAACATACGTTCGTCCTCGAACGTGCCCAGAGTTGTTCCAAACACCACCAAAATTGTTGTGAAACCTACCATGCACATATTCGGAGGTGATTCCACGTCACCTTACCCCATATAGGTCTAATAGCACAACACAGTTAAAATTTCAAAATCCAATCTTGACCCATAAACTTTAGAACTAAATTTCCACTTCTGAGTCCATTCACAAGATCAAATTTCCACGACTATAAGCTGAAATAGTCTGAACACGCTATATCAAGACATATCCGCAACACAAGATGAAATCACATAATATACCGCATGACTCAATACTCATAGCGATGACTCAACACTCATAGCGATGACTCCTAATCCCAATCGCTGCTCATAACAACCCAATACAGGTAAATAACCTTTTATCAAACAAAACCTCGCTTAAACACCTTCATATAGTGCCTTTGATGAAAGCAACATGTAGAAACCAGCAACCATTCGTCCGATCAACATCAATACCATCCAGATCCATAACTTGTGCAACTCGTGCGCTCAATAACAACATACCAAGAGCTCAATTCATTAAATAAAGAAGACTCACACGAGAGGACTATCCTTCCATTAATCTTGCCATTACTACATCATGCTAAAATCCTGATACACATCGTGAAACCATATCACACAAATCCGACACCAAGGATCATACCTCTACCTAACTCAGTTGCAAAGCGTGATCCCATCCAACCGCTGGACCACATGACATACTCCAAGCCACCTTGCTCAAAATCAATAACCATGCGAAATTAGGCATCAATTACTCAAAGTGCATTGTCATAACCACGGGGAAATCAGACGATACCATGCCACCTGAACCAAAAAGAACATAACCAACATGTCTCAATCCTGTAACACCCAATTACTTACCTTACTCAAATCTCGCTATAAAGCCCCGATAGAACCGCACCCTATGCACCTATAACCAACGATCACAATCCCTCGAAACACCGAAAGGCAACTCATAGATCACTCCAAAACACGAATAGGCTCAATGACAATCGAATGGTACATCCCTCAACAATAGCAATTCGGAGTCAACAATTCCGACTCGGTGCAGACCACACACCCATACTGGCCTACCAATAACTCTAAGTCAACTCTGGTCACCCACAACAAATAGATAACTCTCTGAACATTCATAATGACTGAATCATGACATATACTAACACCTGACTAGCTTTGCTCGCGTCCTCGTAGTTCACAACTACAAAAATAATCTGTTCATGAACACTCCCAGTCTCAAAATCCATGAGGCGCACCAATTACCATATCTGATCCCAATTCCACCACTCAAATATATAACACATCCCTGATGCTCAATCATTCCACGAGGGATACCCCCATAATTCCTCTGTGTCACCAAGATACCTTCAATATCAGCAGTCAATCCAACAAAAGAGTGTCGTAACACCAATGAAGCACCCTTATTCGAACACATTGCCTTAAACACATTGTCCTTAATGAATGTATACTCTCATCCAGCCACCCCAATAGTGGTATCCTTTACCTAATCATCTGAAACTGCCAGTTCTGACCTTTCTTCCAGAACTGAACTGTGACCTCACATATGCAAATCTCAACTCTACCCAACATATCGCATACGCCATGCCCTCCTATGATAAATATGAGAACTTCATGATCCCTTTTGAGCCACAAGCAACTATGTACCTCACTAGCCAAGAACTTTCCATTTGATCCCATTTTAGAAGCAAAATAACTACACATCACTTGCACCTCATGCCAGAAGAAAATATACATCTCTAACTGTGATAGAAACCATCAAGAACTATCTGAATCCCATTGCACAACACCAACCGTCAGGACTGAATCCTCCTAACTCAACCAGGCTACGCATGCCAACAAATCCCAAGAGAATTGCTAAGAAACACTTGTAACAACTCATTACCTCATAAACACCCAAAGAACTAACCATATCCCTTATCATGCCGATCCGACCTACTATATCAAGCTGTCCTATTTATCCAAGTTCCTTCTGACTTACCTTCGAATTGATACTTCTCCGTGCCCTAATGCCAAAATTCTCAATCCAGACTCACCACACGAAACCCGAGCACAAAGATATATTGTCTAAGGCTCATAAGCCGCTGAATACTCTCTCAAATATCCCTAAAGAACCACATTAAAAATATTTACCCTGAAGAGACTTCCTGCGAATTTAAAGTCATTACCTTCACTTTCCTGATACTGATGGATAGAATCCATGATAATGCAAATACGCCACAAGCCTTGACACCTTCCCCGTAAATCTCAGTTCTAGCCCTTCTCACACCTTGAAGATCCTCGATCGCTACATATAACCTTGAATCTGTCTGAACCATTCTCGAACGTCATTTATTCTACGCAATTTCAATTACACTAACCAAGTAAACAAAACGACATGACCCCGCTTGCAATCCACATACTAGGACAGTAATCCACATCTTTGAAGCAATAATCAAACTCATACACTGCACACACTACCCTTTCAAGTACAGCTCAATCATTTAATAAATTCCATTATCCGTAAGGTACATTACAACCTGTATCGAAGAATTTCCCGTTACTCGAGCCATTCCCAGACCTAACCTATGCAGGGCAATAACTGATTACCAACATACCTCGAACCGAAACCAATACAACATATAATCGTGTAATCAACTTATCAATAACGAACTCCCCCACTTGGGTCAAAGCCAAGGATCAAGACAAACAATAACTCACGATGCCCACACATTATCACCGCCACCATATTGTGGTGGGATTAAACTAAATCCTTCATACGCTCTTATGACCCAGACCATCTAAACCTCAACCTGTATGCAAATCTCGCATTCACCGTTGTAATGATCATGCCAACTCCCACAAGCAAGCTAAACTGAAATTACAACATACATCATCTACTGGTAGAAAAGAACTTGCTACAGATAAACATAAGGGTCACACACCTCAAGACAACCCGTAGGAGATACCCCTACCTGCTTAATCTTAAAATGTTATCTCCCTATACACTTCCAAAAATCATAGCCATCACGCAATTACTATACCTTCCTACATTAGAACACAACCACTGCCTGCCCCCAAGAAATCTCATTTAGCGGTATAAGAACCTGAAGTTGATGGCAATATTAACACTGGAGCCGAGGTCAAGAAAATCTTGAGATTCTGGAAGCTCTACTCACACTTGTCTGACCACATAGATACCTTCACTGGACACCACGTGTCACAAGAATGCTATCGAACTGAGCCAAAAATTCACACTTAGAGAACTTCGCACAAGCTTCTCCTCTCTATATCCTTGTAATACCATCATCAAATGCCGAGTATGCTGTCCCTGGCTACAAGAGTACGGAAGGATGCCATCAATAAATACAATAACAAAGGAGTTATAACACGCTGAATACACCGGCAATCAAATACATAGACGCTGCTGGAGCATTGGTCAGCTCAAAAGACATCACAGGAACTTAGAACATAACAGGAAAACCCACTTCACTCCACAACTAAACTACTCGAGAGGTCCTTCAATACTCATAACTCGAAGCCATATTCTAACTCAATACAGAAGTCAAATAATCAATAGTTCTTGCCATATCTACTGCCAATTCATTTTGGTCACAATCAAACAACCTGAATACATCTAACTATCCGATCACACTCACCATGTAGTCATCTAGTCACAAAGTTCCATCAATAAGGACACAAATGGACATATAAGTCCCTCGACACATGTGCTCACCCAAATGAAATCTCAACACTCAAGCCACAAATAAAATCCGGCCTCAAATCCCTCCGACTGGCCTATTATTAACATGTTAAAAATCACATCTCACCCATGGAAGTCACAAGCCGACGACGCACAACTGATACCAAGCGCTCGCGTGAGCATTCGAATACATGAAAGGAATTCAAGGAGTTACGCTTCTGGATGAATAAAATAGGTTCGCATGACAAGAATTAAAGAATGTGGAATGTTTCCTAAGGGTTCTGCAGCCTCTCGAAGATAAGTACAGACGTCTCCGTAACGATCCGCAAGACTCTACTAAGCATGCTCATGACCGTTGAGTCCTATGTAACCTAGAGCTCTGATACCAACTTGTCACGACCCCAAATCCCGACCGGTCGTAATGGCGCATATCGTGGAGCTAGGCTAGACAACCATCACCGTTCTACGCATTTGTTCAATTATAAGAGTTCACAATTCAATAATAAACATGCAACCAAGCATAGAATAGTGTAATTAAGTCTTAGCGTCCCAATAATAGTCTAAACAAAACCTCCCAAGACTTGAGTCAATAATCATGAGCATCTAAGAAAAAAAATAAGTCTAACTCTGCTAATGTCATAATAATGTCTACAAATCAAAAGCTAATACTATATAAGGAAGGGAAATGGAGAAGTTGTGGATGCTGGACAGCTACCTCGAAATCCCGTGAATCTGCTACTAATGAACGAAGACAGCTACTGCTCTGAACTGGTACCTGGATCTGTGCACAGGGGCACAAGGAGTCTTTATGAGTACGCCAACTCAGTAGTAATGAAAATAAATCACTGTCTGAGAATTATAAAACACAACACAAGACACTAATTCACAAAAACCAGTAAAACACCAAGTCATCAAGTAGTATTCAGCAAATACATAAGTTCAAAACCAGTTCCAAAATCCTTTGAAAACAAGTATAATATCAATATATCTCAATGAAATCCTCAGTAAAAATCAGTTTGAAAAAAGTGATTTATAGTTCAAAAACTCAGTAAAAATCTTCATAAAACTGCCCCTCGGGCCAAAATCATTTATTGTAACCATTGCCCATCAGGCATCCTCACCATCACTCGATATCATCCCATCAAACAATCCTCACAGTCACTCAGTAACAGCCCCGCGGGCAATAATCATCACTCAGTATCAGCCTCGCGGGCAATAATCATCACTCAATAGGTACCTGCGCTCACTAGGGGTGTGTACAGACTCTGGAGGGGCTCCTACAGTCCAAGCGCTATAACAACATAAGGCCTGAAAGCCTCCTCACAATATAGGCCTGAAAGCCTCACTCAGTCAGACACTCTCAATTTTCCCATAGGCCATAAACATATCGGGTTCTCGATCTAAAACAGTGTTTCATTTTTCAATAAATAGTATCAAAATACTCTGAGTGTCAAGACAATTTATCATGGAAGGACTGAGTGAAAATCATAACATATCAGTGAGGAATCTATAGTAAACACAACCCCCAAGGGGAAAACAGATCGGCACTAGGTCCCAAACGTGGCTTACAGCCCAAAACATATCAAAATATAAAATTACTATTTAAGCACAGGCTTAATATCAGTTTAGCAACTCCATAGTCGCCTAAATAGGGAAGATATTTCCAAAGTTTCAACCTTTGTATTTCAAAACCCGTGAAAGGGTGTAGAGTCCGGGGTTTCATACCCTCAGGACAGGATTTAAAGACATTAGTTACCTCAAACTAGCCCGGAAACTATTCTGCAATATGCTTGCCTCTCGAATCCACCTCCGAATTCTCCAAATCTACCAAGTTCAAATTTTTATCATCAATTTATTCTTAAGGAAAAAATTCCAATCGAAAAATATCAAATTTAGCTCAAAAATCCAAATCCGGTCAAAACCCGACCCACAGGTTGCTTCCTGAAACTCAAAATTTTTTATACCAAAATGTTCTTCATCATCTCACGAATTCGTACATATAAAGAACGCTAAAATTGGAGCTCGTTTGACCCTTCAAATCAATCCCTAAAGGTCTCTAAACTCAAGCCTTAATCCCTCAATTTCACTTTGAAATCATCAATTAAATCCCAAAAACGAAGATGGATTCATGAAATATAAGCAAATAAACGAGTAGGGAAGACTTACCCCAATCCATATGGTAAAAATTGCTTCAAAAATCGCCCAAATCCGAGCTCCCCAACTCAAAATATGACCGAAAGAACAAACCCTTGTTTTGTATATTTATTTCTCCAGCTATTCTGCCTCGATTCTCATGTCAAATAATCCCGAAACTCACGTTTTATGCTTCCAATGGATTTATTGTGAAATTCTAATCAATTTAGGCTTTTGAATCATTTAATTTAACCTTATAATGAAGGAGATAGGTAGGTTTTAAAATTTGCAAATAGTGTAGGTTTTTAATACGCCGTCAGGGGCAAATTCGTAATTAATCTGAAAAATCTGGCAACCTTGGTAAAATGACCATAAAATCCTCATACGATGTCCAAATTCGATGATTCTTTTTGCTACGGGTCCGTAGTTATGATACGGATCTAATGCTTCATTCAAAACAGCAATAGGAGCTCATTTTTTCAATATGATATCATTTATGATTGAAGAAACGACGTCGAAGCATAAGAAAAACGAGCACAACGCAGCCCAAACCTATTCGAAACTCACCCGAGCTCCTCGGGACCCCGTACGAACATACTAAAAAGTCCCATTACATAACTTGAACTTAGTCGAACCTTCGGAACACCCAAAACAACACCAAAACACCAGATCTATGTCGAATTCAAGCCTAAGAACTTCTAAATCTCCAACTTTCGCTAATTCAGGCCTAATTCTACACCGGTCATCACAAAATTATTCTGAATACATTCCTAAGTCTCAAATCACCTAACGAATCTATCTGAACCATAAGATTCGCATTCCGAGGTCGTTTACCAATAAGTCAACTCTCAGTTGACTTTTTCAACTACAAAGCTATTTTTAAAGACTAAATGACTAAATTCTCACTACAACCATTCTGAACCCAATCCAACCAACTCTAACACATCATAAACAGTAATACCAACATATGACAAGGCAATAACAACAATAATAATGCAAATTCTACGGAATGATCGATCGGGTCGTTACACATATAGTGTTTGTCATTTTACTTGTGTGGTGGTAGACCATTTGATGTTAGAGTATTTAGATATTCTTCCTAGTAGTAGTTATTGTTGTCATCTTCTGCAGAGTCAAAACTTATAAATGTTTCACTTTCACCTGGAAATATGGTTATCAATATCTCATTTAGTTTATCAGCATACTCATTTCGGCTTGCTAAGATAGCCGGCTCTATTACATATTGTGCAGAGCATACATTTTCCTGTAGTAACGAAAATATTTCTTTTATTAAGAAATCAATAGTTGTATCATCATGACTATACTTAACAGTCAGTTGCTTTGGAAGAAGGATCAAATTATCTCTTATTGTCGGTTCTTCTCCGTTGCCAACACGAAATAAGAAGTCACTGAAAGTTGGATCTGTTCTTGCCCTCATATTTATGATGAAAGAGATTTTTTCCATCAAAGGCCAGAGGTATGACTTTGCTAATCTTGCGTTGACAGTTTCTACTCTTGTAGACTTGGGAACTACTGGTAGTACCTGACGAAAATCTCCTCCAAAAACGATTACTTTTCCACCAAAAGGTTTATCAATGTCCATTATATCTCTAAAGCTCCTATCAATTGTTTCAATTGTTTGTCGCCTGTCCATAGGCGCTTCATCCCATATTGCTAATTTTTCCTTTTTGATTAATTTGGCAGCACCACTTTGTTTTGACATATTTGTCATTGTCGAGTCATTTGTTTTAAGGGGAATGTCAAATCTAGAGTGAGCTGTACGACCTCCTGGAAAAATTGAAACGGCTACTCCACTCGTTGTCGTTGCCAATTCTATCATTCCCCTTGAGCAAATATTTTCAAGCAACGCTCGATATAAAAATGTTTTCCCTGTTCCCCCAAGTCCATCGAAAAAGAATTATCCAGCTCTTCCACAATTGATATTTTGCAAAATTATTTTGTAAGCCTGCTCTTGTTCATGATTTAATTTTGATTGTTCTTCAAAATCTTCTTTAGGTATTGATACAGACATTTCTTCAATTATTTTTCTAGATTTTGATATAGAAACTTCGGTCAATTGGTGTTCAGGTTTAGGGAGGTCAAATTTGTCGATGCCCTTGCCCATACTCTCCAAATAATAATTAATGCTCTTCAATGTATATTGTAGGTGAGTTGTGGCTGAGCTGTGATGTATCCTTCTGAAGTCCTCTGACATATCCTCAAAATAAGTTTCCCAAAGTGTTCTAACATCAGTAGGGTTACAGTGAACCAAAATTGTTACAAACAAACTACGAAGAGCTGACGGCACGTGAAAAATTGCAGCCTCACGCAAACATTCTGATATGTTGTTATCTGATTCTAATAACCCTCTTTCTTTAGCAGCTTCTTTAAAAGTTTCACATTGTTTTCCATTTACAGTGAGCAAGTCTTTGAATGAAAATGGCCCTATCACATGGTTGAGTAATAGTCGCTCATAATATCTTTCTCCCTCTCTAGGATTTGCTACAGTATTTAGTATATGTTAATAATATAGTTAAATCAAAAAAATGGGTGTAACTATAAAGATTAATAGTATATATTGTACATGTTGCAATTCGACCAATTACCGATATGACTTTTCTTTTTGTCCAAATCTTAGACTGGGCATTCCAAACATAATGCTCAGGAAATTCCTTGTAAAGGTAGGTTCGTGCTTCACTATCGATGGAGCACATTCTGAAATACTCAGTAAGAATGGTATGCTTGACGTTGTCCCATGCGATGACATTTTTCAAATTGTGATTTTTTCAATAAAATACTGAGGTTGATGAATAGTTAATGTTTCATCTTTTAAAATTTAAGCAAAAATATCAGCAACTATAAGTGTGTATCATAAATATTTTGTATACCTGAATGTTTGTTTGGGAGATGTAATTGAAGATTAAAAACTGCAAGTTGCATTTCAGATAAGTTGAATTCATAAATTCTCCATAATGCTTCGGGTGGCGAGACCCATTTCGCATCTTGATAATTTTGAATCTCATCAATTAATTTTTCTCCATTATCTGACTCAATATAAACTGCACATTTATCATGACCTTTATATATATATATATATATATATATATATATATATATATATATTTATAAAGGTACTTTATTGCTTTTACTCCCGAGCATACTTCAACATTTATGTGACAATTGTATCTCATAAGCAAGTAAGAGTTATAAGGTACAACCCATTGGTTGTTCATTTCCATTCCATGGACATTCTCAAATCTCTCATCCCTTCTTCTTTTGTAAGTAGGATACCCATCCTTCCCTTGTATTAATTTATTGCTGAATGGGCGAGGATAATGATACTTGCATTGGCCATCTTGCATGCATGAACTCGTCTGACGGTGGCTCCCACATGGGCCATGCATCATATGCTTGACCACTAATTCATGCAAGAGTGGATATTCTGCTTTGTCAGGAATTTCCGCTGAAATAAACTTATCGTATTAATCTGCTGATTTGATCTTGTGGCCCTCTTTCAGTATGAGCAAAAGATGAATGTGAGGTAGTCCTTTTTTTTAAAATTTCACAACAAAAACATGAGAAGCAACGATCCCAAAAACTTATTTTTTTTAAATTTGTTCTTTTAGATCTTGCAATTTCCCTCTGAAGACTCTAGTCACCAAATCTGGCCTATCTTGAGCACTTTGCCCTTCTCCCAATTGTTCTTGGATTTTCGCTCAATCAGGATTACATTTCATTGTTATGAATAGATCAGGTCTTCCAAAATGCTGAACCAATGCCATTGCGTCCATATATCGCCTTCGCATATCCTGTGGGCCTCCAATGAAAGATGCCGGAAGCAGTACTCTTTGACTAATTTTATCTCCTCTATTTTCTCCAGTCATGACACTATTAACTATACCTTGATAAATCGCTCTTCTAAAATTTGATTGTTTTTTTCTGTGTTTCTAGTTTTATGTACATGTCAACCACGAATTGCTACAATAATCTTCCACATAACAATGATATAGAGTTATCTGCTTCCCGCACTTGTAATTTGTTACAATAATACTCTCTACAAGAAACAACGCCTTTTGTTTTGCGGACCACATCTATAAAATTTATTTATAGTTATTATACTTTATGTAAACGCAATTATAATGTTATAATAGTTTGAAACATTTACCTTGCTCCTCATTGGAAAATATTGCATCTGCTGTTATGAATGATTTAATGTCATTGCTCATAGTTGTGGTGAGGTGCGTTGTTCGGCATTCTTTTATTTTTGGTTGTTTCCTTATTCCTTGATGCCGACCTCCTTCTCCTCTTGGTGAAAGCAAAGGATATTGCAGCGGATCATAACAACCATAATAGTGTTTTACCCAATGTCTATTCCCTGAATGTTTATGAAGAATTATTTCACGCTCGAATGGTACATTTGGATTATTTCCATCTATCCAAATTGCTGCAACTTGATCTACAGAGGGTGTATTGTAGACTCGTTGATCAAGAGTGGCATTTGCAGCAATTCGAAGATGCAAATTATGAAATGTGGAATAGTCTTTTAGCTGGCGAAAAAATTGTGCATATGGGTTTCCATCCATTATCTTCTTCATTTTTCTTACGATGTTGTCAGACAGGTTAGCATGTTGGAGCTTTGATATTCTATTGCCTAACTCATTGTCTGTATCAAAAAAGTACAACTGGAAGTAACAAGGATTATTATCAGGGGGAAGCAATGATGGAAGATCGTGATATATTTGAGCCTGTGCCTTAAACGTGTACACTCATTTCCTTGGGGATGCTAATTCCTTATCAAACTTAGCACCGAAGGATATAAAAGCAAATATGCTATTATATGCACGAATATTTTTTCGGAACTCTCTAGCTTCTTCTGTATTAACCACGAACAATTCATATAGTTCCGGTGGAGCTTCTATGCTTGCCAATTTGATATATCCATTATCACAACAAAATGTCGGAGGTTCATATTGAAACCTTTTAGCATTACAGTAGATGCATTTAGAAACCTGTTTCAACTTATGAAGTTGTGATAATGATACGTTGTAAGCAGTATAACCTAAATATATATAGAGATATAGTTTAAATGACTTAAATAGAATATTTTTAGAGTGGAAATTTTTGTAAAAGTAATGCTTTAATAATTTAGTTTCTATTTACCTCCAACTTCATACTCTTCAGATAAAGCTCTAAATATCCAATTTAGTTTGCGTGCCTTCATTGAACGTGTTTATTCAATTTGTAGATCCATTAATGATTGGTTGTATGCTACACATCTTTCCACCCTCCGCAACACACTAACGTAATTGTGTTGTTTCTATAATAATAATATCAAGCTCATGGTAAGAGCAAATATTATAACATACATGAATAGATGTATGTATACAACCAACTGGAATAAAATTGACACCCACTTTTAACCATGCACATAAAAGCTTTTAACTTTAATTTTAATATATATGAGATCTTACCTGTGTAGTTTATTTCGTTTGTCGGGTTGATATGTTCATTAACTTTACTGGCACAAACAATGAATTTTCCCTTATCGCCTGTCATATTAGTTACAAATCTATAAAATTGCATTATTGATTAGTTTAACGTAATATGAGTATTATATTGATCATGCATTTTTATGTTCAACACTATTTGAAAATAAATATTTATATATGTTTAATCAACAATAATTCAAAATGATCCATGTTGAATTGTACTTGTAGAGCTTATAACATTTGTTGGATGAATGACATGTCGACCAACTTTATGGGAAGAAGCAACAGATTTGTCTTTAATGATTGTCGTATTAGTTTTGCACAAACATAAGAATACATTAGTGATATGGATTATGTATTTGGCATATTAGATGTACCGCCAAAATTGGTCTTTTTGTTTATCTTGGTTTCCCTCGGCCAATTTGAATATACTTGTTGCGACATATCTACTCATCTTTCGGAGAGCATATGCAATCTTCATTTGATCTATGAAGAGGATGTCAATCAAACAATCTTATAAAACTGTCAATATTTAAAGTAATAAAAACTAATAATTATTTTGTATTTACCTTCTTCTGCCATTTTTGTAGCTTATTTAATAGTATCTTGTTTCACATAAAAATGTAACTATTAATAAAACCTGTTAATATTTAATGTGATGGAATAGTGTATCTTTTATATTTTAGGTACCCATATTGCGTGTGTACCTCACAATTAATTTTAAAAATATGTATTTGGTAAAAAATATTAGGTTCTTGCACAAGCATTTTAGATTTGATTCATCTTACTTGTGCTAATTTTTTTTTGGCAAGATTAATACATGTAAAGAACCAAATATAATTAAATAAATTAGGACCAATTTTTTGAACACTACATGCATTATTTTATCAAAAATAACTTATACGAAATAGAGAGGAACAATATAATCAATTACATACTTTACCTTGAATTTGATAGGCTCTTTAACCTATTACGATTATTCCCCTCTGATTACTGTTTGGCTTCACATCTCCACTTCTTGCACTCCACTGGCTTTTAATTCTTTTGTATCTTCTTAAATCTCAGATGGTATTTGATAACGTGAAGGCTAACTTGTAAAAAATATGGGAGGCAACTGTTAGAGATATATACGTCAGTTTTTAGTAATATTGATAAGTTAAATGATTAATTTTAATTATTATTTTAAGGTAGACATTATTTTCACGTAAAGTTACTGTACCTATAGCGTGGAATGCAGTGATGCCTTTGTTGAATGAATGTAGTTTTGTTTTTCCACAAAAGAATAGTCAATCTGTAAGGTAAAACTAAAGTGAACACATTAGATGCATAGAAAATGAGCAAATTTATAACTTATTAGAAATTAAGTAATACTTTTAAAGCCATGCCAGCTGAATTTGCTCCTATTAGAAAATTAAAACATCTAATAAAGATCATAGCTAATATAATTCTTAGATAATAACAAACTAAATCTTTTCCACTTTGAACTTTTTATTAATAACTGGGTGTTCCTCTTCATTGTTATCTTCATCTTTCTTTCTCTTCATGCTTCGTAGCGTTATTGATGTATCTCCATCTTCTAGATCACCAGTTGCAGCATTTTTTCTAACTTCATGAATCTCCACAGCTATCACATTCATTTTCTTTGCTTCTTTTGCAATTTTCTGATGAATATTAACAAGAAAACAGAATTTTTTGCCTTTACTCAATACCAACTTACGGTAGTACTTAGATTCCTCTTTCTGTAGTTGTGAAAAATCAGACAAAATAGTTAGAACTAGATTAAATATGTCATAAATTTGTCCGACTTGTATATTAAGGCTTTAAAAATAGGAGTGTAACCTTTTCATATGTAGATTGACTATACTCCTTGACGTCGACACCGAAGAAGTATCGTGCATCATCAAATAGTGTAACGTTGATATAGTGCTGCTTGGCAGAAACATCAAATGTCAATCTATATCTAAAGCACAAATTAGGAGTTAAATTATGAAATCTTCAACTCCTTGTTATGGAAAATATATTGTTACGACCTTTTAATGTATCTTACCTCTCCTCGTAATCAATGTCATCTCTCATACAGCAGTCACAACTTGCAGTACTCTTTATAACAGTCACTCGTCTAGAACATTTTTTGCAAGCAGGATACCACAGATTATCTTTATTTTTTATGTCCTCAATTGTGACATCGAACTTAAAATAAACATCCTAAAAGTAAATTAACAGGTGCATAATTTATTAAATTGTAAACATATAAAATAGTATACATCATATTAAAAATTTGATAGGATAATGTAGCTTCTCATTGTCAAGTGATCCTGTAACGACCCGGCCGGTCGTTCCGTGATATTTACCCCATTTCCCCCATTTCTGCATTTTTTATATATTGCTAGCCTGTTTTTATTGTGTTGGGTCAGTTGGTTTGGGTCCGGAGTAGTTATGGTGAGAATTGAGGCATTTAGTCTCTTAAAGTAGCCTAATAGTTGAGAAAGTCAACTGAGAGTTGACTTATTGGTGAACGACCTCAGAATGCGGATTTTATGGCTTGGATAGCTTCACTAGGTGATTTGGGACGTAGGAGAGTGTTCGGAATGAAGTTTTGATGATCGGTGTAGAATTAGGCTTGAATTGACGAATATTAGTTTTTGGCGATTTCCGGTCGACAGTGAAAAATAGGCTATCAGGGTCGGAATGGAATTTCGGAAGTTGGAATAGTTTCGTAATGTCATTTTGGATGTGTCTGCAAAATTTCAGGTCAATTGGAGGTGTTTTGGTTAGTTTCGGCGTAGTTGGCAAAATTTGGAAGTTTCAAAGTTCATAAGCTTGAATTTGATGTAATTTTGGTGTTTTCGTGTTGTTTTTGGTGTTTCGAAGGCTCGACTAAGTTGAAATAATGCTATGGGGTGTGTTGGTATGTTTGGTTGGGGCCCCGAGGGGCTCGGGATTGATTTCGGATGGTTGGCATGGTTTTGAACTTGGAAATCTGCAGCAAATAGTTTCTGGTGTTGGCCGCACCTGCGGATGGGTAGCCGCAGGTACGATGGTCCATGCGCAGGTGCAAAAAGAGGCTAGGCAGAGGATTTTCCGCAGGTGCGATGTTATGGCCGCACCTGCGAAGCCGCAGGTGCGGAGGATTGGCCGCAGGTGCGAAATTGGTCCGTTAGTGGGATTTTTGTAGGTGCGCACCTGGGACTGAAAGTGCCGGTCCGTAGGTGCGACTAAGTGTCCGCAGGTGCGGAAATGCTGGCAGAAACAGTATAAAAAGGGGGCCTCCGTGAAAATTGTCTCATTCCACCATTTTTGCATGCGGGAGGAGCTCCTTGAAGGCAAATTGAAGAAGGAAATTCGTGATTCTTCAGTGCAGGTTGGGTTATTAACATCGTTTCTATGCTANTTCTTTTGAGGTTTTGGGTAGGCAATTGTGATCCGATTGTGATGATTTTGGTATGAGTAGAATCGTGGGAGGACGAGGTTTCTAGTGATGTAGAAATTATCGAATTCCGAGACGTGAGCCTGAGGTTCGGGTTTGGCCGAATTTCGAGCTTCTTGTATAATTTGATAGTTTTCGATTGGGTTGTGTTCTTTTGCTATATATTAATGATATTAAACTGGTTTTGGCTAGATTCAGAGCAATCGGGAGCCAATTCGAGGGGCAAGAGCATAGCGGACTAGTGTTGTGGCCCGGTAGAGGTAAGTAATGATTATAAAATCTTGTCCTGAGGGTATGGAACCCCAGACTAAATATTTCTCACTGATTTTAGAATGGCGCACATGTCGGATGATGAGTATGTGGCGCATACTGATTTTTGGATTGGACTAGGTCCTCTCCGCGGCAACTAATGAGTTACATATTTTACTCAAAACCTTATGTTAAATTATGCTCTAAAGATTGTTGAAATATTTGGGCTATAAGCCGTGTTTGGGGCCTCGTGCTGATCTGTTTAGACCCCTTGGGGGATTTTTGTTACTGTTGTTTTTCCTCACTATTTGTTGATGATTTCACTTAGCCACATTGTGCTTACTGTTTTCGAAACTCAACGTGATTTATACAATACTTTGAGATTTTAAAATGATGTTTTGGGTCGAGTACCCTATTTTACTGATTTTCCCGAGGGGCCTTTTGAGTTGTTCTGCTGAGTGAGGCCGAGGGCCTGATTGTGAGGTGCTGAGTGATTGTGAGGTGCTGAGTGATATTAGCTCTTGGGATGAAGGAGCCCCTCCGGAGTCTGTACACACCCCTAGTGACCGCACCGAGTGCCGAGTGACGAGTGATTGGGAGGCATGAGTGACTGTGAGGTGCTGAGTGACTGATTATGAGTGACTGTGAGGCATGTCCGAGGGGCTGATTATGATACATGTTTTTGCCCGAGGGGCTACTTATGATTTTACTACTTTCATTCTGAACTTATGAAATATGTTTTGCCCGAGGGGACTCTATATGATTCATTTCATTTTCATACTAAATCTTTCGACTTGAAGTTGTTAAAAATATGCATTCTTCAAAGGACTTTTCTGAAGTTGGTTTTAAGGCATGATGATTTCGTATATCTATGTTTACACTATTGGAAAGTAAGGCTGTGTATATTGTGATTTGATGGCATTGATTTTATGTATTTCCTTGCCGCTTAGACTTGATTTATTTTCATTACTACTGAGTTGGTGTACTCATTTTACTCCATGCACCCCTGTGTGCAGATTCAGGTGCAGATACCGAGCATTAGCCATTTATTCCGCACGAAGCCGGATTGCGGGATATAAAGGTAGTTGTTCAACATCCGTAGCATCTCTTTTTTCCCTTCTTGTTGTATCTAGCTTTTATTCGGAGGTTTTGTATTATAATGTCGTACCTTTGGCTTATTTTCCTTAGATGCTCACGACTTGTTGGATCCGGGTTTTGGGGTTGGTGGCACTGTTTATTGTCCTACTTTGTTTAGTAAAATCTGTATATTATGAAATGCTTGGAATTTTATTGGGATTTTGAAAGAAATTGTGAACATGTGGTTATTGGCTAGCCTAGTTCCATGATAGGCGCCATCACGGTCAGTTTAGGATTTGGGGTCGTGACAGTTTGGTATCAGAGCCTAGGTTACATAGGACTCAAAAGTCATGAGCTGGTTTAGTAGAGTCTTGCGGATCGGTACAGATACGTCTATACTTATCTTCGAGAGGCTGTCGAACTTTTAGGAAACATTTCTATCTTTCTTGAACTCTTTCATGCTGATCTATTGATTCTTGAAATCTGAACTTACATTGTTTCATCTCTCACAGATGGTGAGGACACGCCATACTGATCAGAGTGACCAGTCAGCAGCTAGACCAGTGAGAGGTCGAGGTCGAGGCCGCGGTCGAGGCCATAGTAGAGGTAGGGGTCAGCCCGCGCAGTAGCCGGGGCAGTACCACAGGATCCCTCTATCGATCATGATCAGGTTCCCGCCGATAGTGTTCCAGTGGGACAGGCTCAGGCACTGGCAGTGCCTATGGTTATTTCGGGTCTTCAGGAGACCCTGTCTCAGATACTGACAGTATGCACCAGTTTGGCTCAGGAAGTCGCCATGTCTTCTACTGCCACCACAGCTCAGGTCGAGGGAGGCAATCAGACTCCAGCTTCCCGGGCACCTGAGCAGGCTGCATAGGGTATTCAGGCACCAGGAGCAGCCCCAGCTCAGCCAGTTGCTCCGGTCCAGGATTATGTGGTTCCTGTTATGCCTGAGGACGAGCAATGCAGGTTGGAGAGATTTAGCATACTTCAGCCTCCGACTTTCAGCGGTACAGAGGGCGAGGATGCCCAGGGGTTTCTAGATAGGTGCCAGAGGATACTACGTACTGCGGGTATTTTGGAGACGAGTGGGGTCTCAGTTGTTACATTTCAGTTTGCGGGTGCTACCTTTACTTGGTAGGAGTCATTCGAGAGGCGTAGGCTGGTTGGTTCAGCACCTCTCACCTGACAGCAGTTCTCCATGATCTTTTTGGAGAAGTATGTTCCTCAGTCCCACAGAGAGGAGCAGCGCAGGCAGTTTGTGCAGCTGCGCCAGGGAGAGCTATCAGTTACTCAGTACGAGATGAGGTTTTTCGAGTTGACTAGGCATGCTTCTGAGATTGTCCCTACTGATAGGGAGAGGGTGAGGAGGTTTGTAGATGGTCTTTATTATCAGCTTCGGTTATTTATGACTAGGGAAAGAGTATCGGGTGCTTCATTCGAGCAGGTTGTTGACATAGCTAGAGATATTGAGTCTGTTTGCCTCCAGGAGCAGGAGGAGAGGGAGGCCAAGAGTCCTCGTGGTTCGGGCAGTTCCAGTGGTGCTCACTTCAGTGGACAGTTTCAGCAAGGTAGGGGTCGTTCATTCATGCCTCCTCAGTCAGGCCTCCCGGCATATAGTGGTGTATCTTCGGGGCATGGTCCCCGTGGTTCTCAGTCAGTCCGTACTTCATTTGGTGCCCTCCTAGCTCAGAGTGCAGCTCGAGCACCCTCAGTTCAGGATTCTTCTATACATGAGTCTTCCAGTGGCCGTTCGGGTGCTAGGGGTTTCTATCAGTCCCCGACTCTAGCTCCAGGGAGTTGCTTTGAGTGTGGAGAGTTCGGGCACGTGTGGACGCAGTGTCCCTGACGTTCCGGTGGATCTTCTCAGCAGAGGGGCCAGACCTCTACTTCATCTCCAATCACTCCACCACCCGCCCAGGCAGCCACGGGCGGTGGTCAGTCAGCCAGAGGCCACCCTAGAGGGGGAGGTCGAGCAAGGGGAGGTCAGGCTCGCATGTATGCATTTCCAGCCAGACCAGATGCTATGGCCTCAGATGCTGTGATTGCAGGTATTGTCTCAGTCTATTGCCGAGATGCCTTGGCTTTATTTGACCCTGGTTCTACATATTCCTATGCTTCTTCATATTTTGCCCATTTTCTAGATGTGCCTCGTGAGTCTCTAGTCACCTCTGTTCATGTGTCGACTCCGGTGGGCGATACTGCTATTGTGGACCGTGTGTATCGGTCGTGCATGATATCTATTGGGGTTCTAAAGACCCGAGTGGACCTACTGTTACTCAGCATGGTCGATTTTGACGTGATATTGGGCATGGATTGGTTATCTCCGTGTCATGTTGTTCTTGATTGTCACGCTAAGACCGTGACCTTAGCTATGCCAGGGTGTCCGAGGGTTGAAAGGAGAGGTTCTTTAGAGTATATGCCTAGCAGTGTGATTTCCTACCTGAGGGCTCAGCGCATGGTTGAGAAAGGGTGTTTATCTTATTTGGCCTTTGTGAGGGATGTCAGTGGTGATACTCCCGCTATTGATTCAGTTCCTGTGGTCCGTGACTTTTCGGATGTATTTCCTGCAGATCTGCCAGGCATGCCACCTGACAGGGATATTGATTTTGGTATTGACTTGGTGTCAGGCACTCAGCCTATTTCTATTCCATCTTATCGTATGGCACCAGCGGAGCTAAAGGAATTGAAGGAGCAGCTTCAGGAACTCCTGGATAAGGGGTTCATCGGCCTAGTGTGTCACCTTGGGGTGCACCGGTGTTGTTCGTGAAGAAGAAGGATGGGTCTATGCGTATGTGTATTGATTATCGGCATCTAAATAGGGTTACGGTGAAGAATCGGTATCCCTTTCCCCGCATTGATGATTTGTTTGACCAGCTTCAGGGAGCTAGAGTGTTTTCCAAGATTGACTTGAGATCTGGGTATCATCAGTTGAAGATTCGAGATTCTGACATTCCGAAAACTGCTTTCAGGACCAGATATAGTCATTATGAGTTCTTGGTTATGTCATTTGGGTTGACTAATGCCCCAGCTGCGTTCATGCAATTTATGAACAACGTGTTTTAGCCTTACCTTTATTCATTCATCATTGTGTTCATTGATGACATCCTGGTTTATTCTCGTAGCCAGGAAGAGCATGCTCAGCATTTGAGAGTTGTGTTACAGAGGTTGAGGGAGGAGAAGCTTTATGCGAAATTCTCCAAGTGTAAGTTTTGGCTTGGTTCGGTAGCTTTCTTGGGTAACGTGGTGTCTAATGAGGGTATTCAGGTTGATCCGAAGAAGATAGAGGCGGTGTAGAGTTGGCCCAGACCGTCCTCAGCTACAGAGATTAGGATTTTCCTTGGTTTGGCGGGATATTACCATCGCTTTGTGGAGGGATTCTCTTCTATTGCTTCGCCTTTGACCAGATTGACCCAGAAGGGTGCTCCATTCAGATGGTCTGATGAGTGTGAGGAGATCTTTCAGAAGCTCAAGTCAGCATTGACTACAACTCCGGTACTAGTTTTGCCTACTGGTTCGGGTTCTTACACAGTCTATTGTGATGCTTCTAGAGTTGGTTTGGGAGCAGTATTGATGCAGGACGGTAGGGTGATTGCCTGCGCGTCCAGGCAGTTGAAGGTGCACGAGAAGAATTATCCAGTACACGATCTTAAATTAGTTGCCATTGTACATGCCTTAAAGATTTGGCGACATTATTTGTATGGAATGCAGTGTGAGATTTTCATTGATCATCGTAGTTTGCAGTATCTGCTGAGGCAGAAGGACTTGAATTTGCGTCAGAGGAGATGGTTAGAGCTCCTCAAGGATTATGACCTCACTATCTTATATCATCCTGGGAAGGCCAATGTAGTGGCCGATGCCTTGAGTCACAGAGTAGAGAGTTTGGGGAGTCTAGCCTACCTTCCAGTAGCAGAGCGACCATTAGCTCTTGATGTTCAGGCCTTATCGGGTCAGTTGGTGAGATTAAATCTATCAAAGCCCCCGCGGGTGTTGGCTTGTGTAGCCTCCAGGTCTTCTCTTTACGATCAGATTAGAGCACGCCAGTATGATGATCCACATTTGCTTGTTCTTCAGGACAGGTTCCGTCGCGGTGATGCCAGGGATGTGGTTATTGGTGATGATGGGGTCATGAGGATGTAGGGCCGGATTTTCGTGCCTAATGTATATGGGCTTCGAGATTTGATTCTAGCAGAGGCTCATAGTTCGCGATATTCCATCCATCCGGGTGTCGCGAATATGTATCAGGATTTGAGGCAGCATTATTGGTGGAGGAGGATAAAGAAGGATATTGTGGAGTTTGTGGCTCGGTGTCTCAACTGTCAGCAGGTCAAGTATGAACACCAGAGACCAGGTGGGTTGCTTCAGAGATTTGATATTCCAGAGTGGAAGTGGGAGCGGATCACCAGGGACTTCGTAGTTGGACTCCCACGGACTTCGAGGAGGTTTGATGCTATATGGGTTATTGTGGATCGGCTGACCAAGTCCGCGCACTTCATTCCTGTTGGTACTACTAATTCTTCGGAGATGTTAGCTGAGATTTATATCAGGGAGATTGTCCGATTGCATGGGGTTCCAGTTTCTATCATTTCCGACAGAGCCACTCAGTTCACATCTCAGTTTTGGAGAGTTGTGCAGAGAGAGTTAGGTACTCAGGTCGAGTTGAGCACAGCGTTTCACCCTCAGACCGACGGGCAGTAGGAGCGTACCATTCAGATTTTGGAGGATATGTTGCGTGCTTGTGTGATTGACTTTGGTGGTTCATGGGACCAGTTCCTGCCACTAGCGGAGTTTGCATATAATAACAGCTATCAGTCGAGTATCCAGATGGCTACATATGAGGCTTTATATGGTAGGAGGTGCAGATCTCCGGTTGGTTGGTTTGAGCCGGGTGAGGCTAGGCTATTGGGCACAGACTTGGTTCAGGATGCATTGAGTAAGGCAAAGTTGATTCAGGAGCGTCTTCGCACAGCGCAGTCTAAGCAGAAGGGTTATGCGGACCGGAAGGTCCGAGATGTGTCTTTCATGGTTGGGGATAAGGTGTTGCTGAAGG